>RJWM01049954.1:0-10939 GCA_004363535.1 Dasyprocta punctata
AACTTAGGGCTCAAATATCTCAAGAATATGGGAGAGAAAAAGCGCCATTGATTTAGAAAACTGCAGAGAAAGCAATTACCTTGGCAGACAGCTATGGCTTTTTTTCAGTACAAGGCAACAAAGAGAATATTGGGAGAAAGGTAGAGGGTGGTGTTCTGTTCAGCTATGAGTTTTGGAGGCTCATTGAAAGGATCTTAGCAATCGATGAGGCCTGGAAGATAGGATCAAGGGAAAAGATATGCAGAGAAACTTATAGGTATCAGAATCTTGGAAGATCAGGATGATTTGTCATTACTGCTATAAACAGTAATAATACACACAATGTTTTAGGTAGATAGTGAAGGTAAAGTTACTGATGATCCTAGATTCTTAACATTTTATTTAGTATGGGTGTGACATGCCATGGAATTTGGCATAATATTTTGATTAATACTTGGACATTTAGGTGATATATATATATATATATATATATATATAATATTTCTGTTAGCATATCACAATTTTAAAAATTCAGAAACTTGTGTGAAATAATGCCAGTCATAGTTCTAATTTTAAAGTTGCTTTTCTTGAAAATACAGTCGGTTAAAACTGGACTGTAAGAAACATGTTACAATATTAGTAGTCTTATTATTTAAGAAGAATTCTGTTTATCCTTCTCTGTATTGGTGAGTTACCTAGCCATAGATATGGACAATTTACTATTTAAAATCAACTGAATTTCACTTTAAGAGTGACATATGCCTACCAAAAATGTCTTCCTAAGTGACTTTTTCAACCACCAAAAATAAATACTTAAGGAAATAGAACTATGACATTAGTGATTTTCAGATAACTGTTGAAGCAAGCCAGGCTACTAGCAGCATGTGACTATAAGACTTTTCCCAGTGTAGCCTAGGAATCTGCTTTTAAAATGAATTTTAAAATTTTTCTGAGTGCAGACTTGCTGTTTTGTCTAAGAGACCACAAGGGTCTCCTTTACCACATCAGTGTGGCATAAAAAAAATCAAATATGAATATTCATCATTCTATATACACAAATTTTATACAACATAGCATTAGTGATTTAAAATATATCCTCATCCTTTCAAAGAGAAAATAGAGTGAGGGCTAGGTTTAAGGTTAAGTTTAGGGGTAAGGTTAGGGTTGGGGCTAGTGTTGTACAGGCACAGTTAGAAAAATAGTAAAGGCACAGTTGTAGAATAGCAAACTTATAGATATATTATAGCAAGGTAAAAATCAAATAGTGGCCTCTTCCTAGGCTTCTGCTGTTTGTCACGTGAGCATCATGCTAAATTTAGTAAGCCTTGGCTATCTGAGTGCAGCTGTGTTTCTTCTGATAATGTACTGGGTCAATTTGATTATGTCCAGCTTGTGTTTTTTGCAGTTAAAAAGAGTATGCATTGTTCACAGTTTGCTTCAAGGTCTTTGTATTGGACAAAGCAGCTCAGTCAAGAACACTCTTAACTTTGCTTGTTCCACTTAAATCCCCTCCCCTTGTCCCCAGGATGTTCCTACCTTATGGTAAACAATTCCTTTTAAGTAAATTTATTTAGAATTAGCTTGGCTGACAATATGTGACTTAATTAAATTCATGTAACCAATCATGTAATAATCTGCTATCTACCTTGTACTTCCTGCTTGCAAACTGTGTTTAAACTGAACTCTAAGCTGAGTTGTGGCTGGTGATTTGGACTCTGTTATAGTCCCCCAGCCTGCCACTGTAAGATCAGTAAATCCTTCTGGACTCCTTGATACAAAGAGTCTTCCATTAGGTTTCATACGGGCTTTTCTGCACCAAGGTCACTATAGTGAATGCCTGAGATAAATAAACTTGCACAGAAAAAAGGATTATTTTGGCTTACAGTTTTAAAGGTTCCAGTCTACGAACCATAGGCCCTGTGCTTTAAGCCTGTGGCAGTTCGTCATGATGGAAGCACATGGCAGAGCAAAGTCATTGTCCTGGTAGCCAGGTAGCAAAATCAAAAACTGGAAGTGATTGAGGTCCCTCTATTCACTTTCAGAGCACACCCCCAATGTCCTAAAGTTCTCCTATTAGGCCCCACCTCCTAGAGGCTCCATTACCTCCCAATAACACCATTCTGGTCACCAAACCTTTAACATATGGGCCTTTGAATTGCATTATATGCTAAAAGTCCTAACATATTCCTTCTAGCATGAGTCACTCTTTATGCTTCCAACTAAAGGTGATCTTTCTGTTCTTTGAAGGTTTTGTAACACTTGGTACATTCTACCTTATATTTTAGGTATATACATGTATGATATTCTGAATTGTGACTACAAAATCCTTGAATTTAAGATCCAAATTTGTATCCACCATCCCTTCCTGATCACCAAATTTAACACAAGGATTTGTATAGAGCAAGTATTTTTAATAAAATCCTTAGCAAAACTTTTCATTCTGTCTAGAAAAAGGTTCTTGAGGTTTGCCTGAATCTTTCATGTGAGGTAGTATTAGTGCTAACAGTTCATTGAAAAAAATCTGTGCAGGCTGACTGATGTGTTCAAATCATTATAATTTTTTTTTTCTGATAATCTTCACTTTCTTTTTTGAAGAGAAAAAAAGCAAAAATCAAGAAGCAAACAAACAACCAAAAACAACAATAAAAGCAAAATGACAACAACAACAGACAAACAAACGATAGTGATGTATGATTTCAAAACAAGATGATAGGAATTTAACAATGGTGTTATATTGCATATTGTTATCTTCAGAGTAGTTGCTCAGGTTGCCAGATACAGGCATGCAAGATTGATCAAACAATATAATTTACCTTTGAGAAGTTTCTTTCCCTTTTACTATATCTATTGTAACTTTTGGATCTTATTTACTCTTTCAGTTTCTTACACTAGTGAGACAATACGATGCTTACACATGGGAGTCTGGTTTATTTCACTCATGAGTATGATCTCAAGTTGTGTCCATTTACCTATAAAAGCCTCGAGTTTATCCTTCTTTATAGCTGAGTATTACTCCATTGTACAGAAATATCACATCATTTTTATCCATTTTGTGATTGATGAGCATTTGTGATGTTTCCAAGATTTAGCTATTACAAATTGTGCTGCTATAAATGGGTGCACATGTATCACTGTGGTATGATGTTTTCACTTCTTCTAGGAAAATACCCAGAAGGAGAATAGTTGGATTGAATGGGACCTCTAATCCTAGTTTTTTGAGAAATCTCCACACTGATTTTCCCAGTGGTTATACCAGTCCATTCTCCCACCAAGAGTGGAGAAAGGTTTTTTTTCTCCCCACAGCCCTGCCAGCATTTGTTATTGGTTGATTTCTTGGTGTCTGTCATTATTTCTGGAGGGAGATGATATCTCAGTGTTATTTTAATTTGTATTTCCTGAATGACCAATAGTGTTGAACATTTTTTAATATATTTATTTGTTGTCTGTATTTCTTCATCTGAGAATTACATATTAGTGTCAGATGACCATTTTTTTAATTGGGTCTTTAAATTTGGGGGGGGATGATTTTTTTCAATTCTTTATACATTCTAGATCAAAGTCCTTTGTCTGAGGGAGAGCTGGCAAAATATTTTCCCAACCTGTGGGTTTTCTTTCCACTCTGTTGGTGATTTCTTTCAATGTGCAAAAGTTTTTTAATAAGATGAGATCCCAGCTGTTGATTCTTTGAACTAATTCCCATGTAGTTTGTGTTTTTTATATGAACTCTTTGCCAACCCCTATGTCTTCAAGGTTTCTATCTAAATTGTCTTCCAGTAGATTTAATGTTTCTATTTTAATATTTAGGTCTTTGATCTACTTGGACTTTAGTGCATGGTGACAGGCATGGGTTTAGCTTAAGTCTTCAGCATGTAGAAATCCAGTTTTTCCAACACCACTTACTAAAGAGGCTTTCTTCCAGTGAACATGGTTGGCCCCTTTGTCAAAGACAAGGTGACTGAGTGTGTTTTTAGTTGTGTCTGTATCTTCTATTCTGTTCCATTGATCCTTAGGTCTGGTTTTTTGCCCATAGCATGCTCATTTTATTAGAGCAGTTTTGTAGTATAATTTCAAGTCTGGGATTGTGATGCCTTGCCTTTGTTGCCCAGGACTGCTTTTGCTATTATAGGCCCTTCATGGCACCATATGAATTTTAGGAATGTTTTCTCTGGATCTGTGAGGTATGCTAATGATATTTTGATTGGGATTGCATTAAGTCTGTATAACAGTTTGGGAGTATGGCCATTTTCACAATATTGTTTCTTCCTATCCATGAGCAAGGGATATCTTTCCATTTTCTGAATTACTTTTCAATTTCTTTTTTCAGAGTACTGTAATTTTCAATGTGTAAATCTTTTACTTCCTTTGTTAGATTCCTAAGAATTTCATTATTTTGATGTTATTGAGAAGGGCGTGGTTGCCCTAATTTCTCTTTCAGTGAGTTTGTTGTTTGTGCACAGGGATGCTATTGACTTTTGAGTACTTATTTTGTACCCAGCTAAGCCTCTGAATTTGCTTATCAACTCTAGAAGTCTGTTGGTGGAGGTTTTGGGGTCTTCTATGTAAAGTATCATGTCATCTGCGAACAATGATAATTTAACTTCTTTCTTTCTTATTTTTATTCCTTTTATTTCTCTCTCTTGTCTAATTGCTCTGGCTAATGTTTCCTGAACTATATTGACTAGGAGTGGTAATAGTGGGCAATCTTATATTGTTCCTGATTTTAAAGTGAAAGCTTTCAGATTTTGATCATTTAGTATGATGTTGGCTGTTGGTTTTTCATAGATGGCTTTTATCAGATTGTGGTAAAGGCCATCTAGTTTGATTTTTTTCTAAAGTTTTTACCATGAATGAATGTTGGACTTTATCAAAAGCTTTTTTTGCATCTATTGAGATGCTCATGTGATTTTTGTCTTTTGCTCTGTTGATATAGCATATTATATTTTTGATTTGTGTATATTGAACCATCCCTGTATTCCTGGGATGAAACCCTCTTGGTTGTTGTGTATAATGTTCTTGATGACTTGCTGCATTGTTTGCTAGTATTTTCTTGAGGATTTTTGCATTTATGTTCATTAGAGAGATTGATCTGCAAGTTCTCTTTTTTGGTTGGGTCTTTCTCTGGTTTTGGTGTAAAGGTAATATTTGCCTCCCAGAATAAATTAAGGAGAATTGCTTCCCTTTCAGTTTCACTAAAGAGTTTGTGGTGTACTGGTATTAAATATCTCTAAATTTCTTGTAGAATTGCACTGTGAATCCATCAGGGCCTGAACATTTTTTTGTTGGCAAGTTTTTAATTATGTTTTCAATTTCAGTAACTGATACTAGGTTATTCAGAAGTTATGTATCTTCTTGATCCAGCTTGGGTAGTTCATATGTTTCTAGGAATCTGTCCATTTCTTCTGTGTTTTCAATCCTATGAGAGTAAAGGTTTTCAAAGTAGGTATTGATGATCTTCTATATTTCCACAGGATCTGTAAAGATTTCACCCTTTTCATTCCTTATTGCATGAATCTGAATTTTTTGTTTCCTTTTTTGATAAGGTTGGCTAGGGATTTATCAATTTTATTTATTCTCTCAAAGAACTAATGTTTTGATTAATTCTTTGTATTGTTTTCTTAGTCTCAATTGTGTTAATTTGTGCTCTGATCTTTATAATTTCCTCCCTTTTTTGGGCTTTGGACTTGATTTGTTCTTCTTTTTCCATAAGTTTGAGGTGCAGCATTAGATTGTTTACTTGTGCTTGTTCTGTCTTCCTGATGTGAGAATTTGCCACAATAAATTTCCCTCTTAAGATTGCTTTCATTGTGTCCCACAGATTCAGGTAAGTTGTATTTACATTTTTGTTTGATTGTAATTTTTGTTTAATTTCTTCTTTAATTTCTTCTATGACCCATTGGTTGTTTAATAGGGTGTTGTTTAATTTCCATATGTTTATGGAACTTTTGTGGTTTCTTTTGTCATTAATTTCCAATTTCATTGCACTGTGGTCAGATAATATACATGGGATAATTACAATTCCTTTGCATTAACTTAAGCATGTGCTATGGGTTAGTATATGGTGTATTTTAGAGAATTCCTATGTGCAGCTGAGAAGAATGTGTATTCTGATGTTGTTTGGTGGAACGTTGTACATGTCTACCTAGCCTATTTGTTCACAAGTTTGATTCAGTTCTGTCATTTCTTTATTGATTATTTTTTGTCTAGTTGATCTGCCTCTTTCTGACAATGAGGTGTTAAGGTCCCCTGTTATAACTGTGTTATTGCTTATTTGATTTTTCATGTCTATTAATGTTTGTGTTACATAGATGGATTCTCCCATATTTGGTGCATATATGTTTTTGATTGTTATCTCTTCCTCTTGCAATTTTCCCCAAATAAGTATGTAGTGACCTTCTTTATGTCTTTTGATCATTCTTGGTTTGAAGTTCACATTGTCTGCAAACAAAATAGCTGCTAATGCTTTTTTCTGGGTTCCTGTCACAGAGTATTGTTTTCCATCCTTTGACTTTCAGTCTATGAATTTCCTTTTGAGTTAAGTGTGTTTCTTGCATACAGCATATTGTTGGATTTTGATTCTTGATCTACTCTGCCAGTCTGTTTCTTTTGATTGGTGAATTGAGGTTATTTACATTAATGGTTATAACTGATGTGTATTGGCTTATCTTTGTCATACTGTCTTTCTGTTGTTGTTTTCATACGTTTCCACTCCATTTAATTGCTTGCCCTGCTTGTTGGTTTCTTTTTGCTGTTGTTCTTGGGATTATGGTAATTTTTATCTCTTTGTAGAATATCTTTCAGTACTCTTTGTAGGATTCGTTGGGTGGTCATGAAGTTCTTCAGTTGTTCTTCATCACGGAAGTATTTTATTTCTCCATTGATTTTGAATGAGTTTTGCAGGGTGCATCAATCTGAGATGGAAGTTTTATTCTTTCAGTACTTGAAATACTTCACTCAATGCTCTTCTTGACATTACAGTTTGTGTTTAGAAAGAAGTCTGTTGTGATTCTGATGGATTTTCCTTTATGGGTGACCTGTTCCTTTTCTCTAATAGCTTTCAATATTCTGTTCTTATGCTAAATTTCTAGCATCTTGATTATTATATGTCAAGGTGCAGTTTTATTTTGGTTATGGCTAAGTGGAGTTCCTTATGACTCACTTATCTGAATGTCAGGTTGTTTTCCCATGTTTGGGAAATTTTCTGCTATTATTTCTGCAAATAGTCTTTTTATGTCATTTGTGTTGTCTCCTTTTTTGTTTACACCTGTCAGTCTTCTATTGCTTCTCTTTGCATCATCTTGCAGCCGTTGAATTGATATTTCCTGATTCCTTGGTATTTTTAAGAGATCTTTCCTTTCATGATCACTTGCTGCAATCCTGTCTTCAAAGTCTGAGGGTCTGTCTTCAATTTCATTCATGCAGTTTTGCTAGCTTTTAATGGAGTCTTTGATTTCCTGGGTATCTCCTTGAATCTGTTTCATGTATGCTAATTGGTTCCTGTATTGTTCATTCAAGGTTTCTATCACTTTCTTATGCATCTTTATTTTTTTTATCCATGTCTTCTTTGGATGTACTCACCAAGTCTTTCATTATTTTTATCATTTTTGTTTTTAACTGAGAGGTTATTTCTGATCTGACTCATTTACAGCTTCCTGGAGTTGTTTCCTTGCTTCTGTTATTCTCATCTCAGAAATTTCAGGTGTGTGACTTCCAGTGTCATCTATGTCTCCTGGATTTGATATGGATGGGTTGGAATTTTGAGATGCATTTGATTCTTTTGTTTTGTCATTTTCCTGTGTTCCTCTGATTCAGCCAGATGCCAGGTCCTAGTTGCTTCCTGCACAAGTGGCCTGTCTAGTAGTGGGCCTCACTGAGAGTCACTGATGGCTGTGTGTCTTTGGCCACAGACTCCTGGTCCCTGTGGGCCTCAGAGATGGTTCCTGTGTGTGGGCAGGTCCCTGGGTGCAGCTTCCCAGTCCTCACAGGCCTCACTGAGTGTTCTCAGATGACTGTGGGTCACTGGGCACAGACAGCAATTCCCTTGGCTCTCACCAATGGTTCCTGGAAGACTATAGGTTGCTGTGCACAGACTCCCAGTCCCTGCAAGCTTTACATGGTTCCTGGATGACTGCAGGTAACTGGGCATAGACCCCCAATCCCCATGGGCCTCATCAAGGGTTCTTAGAAAACTATAGGTCACTGGGTGCAGACTCCTAATCCCGATGGGCCTCACTGAGAGTTCCCAGGTGACTGTGGGTCACTGGGTTCAGATTCCCAGTCCCTGCAGGCTTCATCATGGGTTCCCAGATGACTGCAGGTCACTGTATGTGGACTCCTGTTCCCCATGGGCCTCAGAGATGGTTGGTTACCAAGTGTGGGCAGGTCACTGGGGCAGACTTCCAGTCCCCACAGTCTCAAGATGACTTTGGGTTGCTGAGCATGGGCTCCAAGTCCCTGAAGGGCTCACTGAGAGTCCCCAAATGACTGCAGATCACTGGACACAGACTCCCAATCCCCGTGGTCCTCACCAAGGGTTCCTGGAAGACTCATAATCTTCACTTTTGACCAGCAAATATAGTATACATTACAGCCTTTCACTTCCTGCATTTCTGTTGGTGATAGTTGTAGTGAAGATTGACATCTGGTCATCAATTTTGTCTTGTCCCTATTTGGACACAGTACTAGATTCCATCTCATAGTCATCCTTTGCATTTAGGGATGGCTGAGACTGTTCCCTTCAAAGGATTGTCAGTAAAAGTGATGCATGTCTTTTACAAGCCCGGTCCTGTAAAAACTTCTCAAGTGCTTTCTCCTTCAGCTGATTGGGTGTGAATAACAATGGATTCATGAGGAAGGTAGAGCTGAAAGATGAAAGGATCTGGGGTCTGTGAATGATTTTTTGGAGTAAAGACTATGCATGCTGGCCTGCAGTCTCTCTGGCTTAGTAATAAATAAAGAGCAAATCTGTGTTGTATAAAGTCATTACATTTTCATCTTTTTATTACCATAATGTAGCTTACCCATAATGACACAATAGGGAAAATGATGGCAACTGCAAACTACATTTCACTGGTTTGGGAGAAAGGTGTTCTTGTTTACAGCAGATAAAATCATTAGATGGTCATGTTTATTGTAACTCTCAAGTAACAAAAGGTATATGGAAAGAACTAAAGGAATTGGTTTATTAGCATAGAAAGTAGAAGACTGAGAATTGCATTGGCAAGAATCCTTCATTGTGTCATCTTTGTTTTGTCTACCATTGTTCAAATATCTAGTTTAGGCAGAAACAGTGTTTGATAAAAGATGAATGTTTGATAAGTAATTGCAATGCAATAGACACAGAAGATCTATTTTATTTTTGAAAATATTCAAAACACCAGATTTAAAAAATCATTAGGAATGGGGCCAGAGATTTAGCTCAGTTGCCTAAGCACCTACCTGGTAGGTGCAAGGTTGTGAGTTTGATCCCTTGTACCAAAAAAAAAATCTTTAGGAACAAAACTACAATGACAACAACATATTGAGCCAGTCAAATGAATTCAGATTTGAACTCTGAATTGGTCATTCTGCTATAGATAGGCACTCAGTAATGTGAGTTTTACTCTGCCCTGTAAATGAAAGAATCTGTGTTTAGCATTTTGACAAGGAGATGGTTTTAGTGCAAACACAGAACACATAAGTAATACTATCTTAGATGCAAGATGTGAAGGTTTTAGATGACTGTATGGGAAAAACTTACGCTAGAATAAAAAGTGAAAAACTTATTTCTTACTTTCTCCCCATTTTCCATTCCAACTGATGTTGCCTTGTTCAGGTCATCATCTCTTCTCTGGATGATAGTGGCAGCATCTCCACTGGCCTCCTTGTTTCCAGTCTTTCTATATTTCCAGTCCATTCTCCAAATATCTATAGAGTTACATTTACTCATTGCCAACAGGTTCTAGCCATATTCCCAACAAGTTATAGGTGCCTGTTCAAACTGTGATACCTTGAACATACCGTGGAACATGCCATTCCTGGATTATCCTTCCCTTTCAACTCTCGGATGAATTCCAACTCAATTCTTACCACAATTCACAAGCATCTTTGCTGGAAGCCCTCCCTCAATTAGTTGATTCCTCTTTGTATTTTTTTGGGGGGTACTGGGGATTGAACTCATGACCTCGCACTTGCCAGGCAGGTGCTTGTGCCACTGACATATATTCCTGGACTTTGACTCCTCTTTGTTTTTCAAGGGACGTCTGCACATCAGAATTTATCAGCTGGTTCTATGAGGCTGGTTCCTTTAATCCACAGACCACTGGAGTAATGGTAATCAGCCCTCATTCCACTGTGTCTTCTTTTTCCATTTCTGTCTTTGCCAGCTCTACTTAGGGTGTCTAAGCATCCTGCTACTACTGAGTAGTTCTTCCCATTTTACTACAGAGAAAAACCATGGTTTTCATATTTATTTTGCAAGATATTGAGACTATTCATTCAATCCAGTTTTACTTTCTGGGACTAAGAAGCTCAGTGATAGTTCCAGGGAAGCCCCTTTGCTTAAGAGCATAATATGACATGTTGTGCTCAGCTGGCTGGAGTTTGAATGCCAGGTTATGAGCAAGTTCACACTTAGTGACATTGGATTCTGCTGCAACCTAACCACAAGAATTTATTTTTGGCACATTTGGAATGGCATAGAAACTGTACTGCTGGGGCTATTGAGTAACTCTAGAGGGGAACATGAGGAGTCTTCTCAGTTTTTTCTCTTCGGGTGAGGGCTAACTCCTTACAGTTTTTAGAGTTGAAATGGTATAACCATCAGTCTGGGTAGTCAATATGTCTTCTAACAGTTAAAAGCAAAACAAATACTTCAAAGCATTGAAAGTTTGTTTGTGCACATCAGTGTGAATTGACCTTCCATCCTTCTTTGCTTCCTTCATCCTTCTCCTCCTTTTCTCATTTCTTTCCTTTTTTCCTTTTT
>RJWM01049955.1:0-10937 GCA_004363535.1 Dasyprocta punctata
CTGGGCAGCCCTGCGCGGGCAGCTCCCTGCCCGTCCCGGTTTCCCAGAAGGGGAACCCAGGAAGGCCCCGTGGTGGAGATGGCGTTAGCAGGTGTCCCCACGGGTGGCACCTGTGGAGACTTCTCCTGGGTCCCGGGGATGAGCTCCCTCCCTGGGTCCTGCTGTCCCCACCTCCGAATGGGAAGGTGGGCTGGGGGAGGAGGACGGCGCGGTCCACTGCAAAGCGCAGGTGCTTCCCGGCATGGGAAACACTGGCCCAGATTCACATAATCCGCATCGCCCATGAGTTGTGCGGGTGCCCTGGCAGCCTGGCACACCCAGGGTGCCTCAGAACTTGCTGTGAGAGGCGGGTGGCACTTCCTGGGTGCGGTGTGGGTGCTTTGAGCTGCTTCGTGCGGAGCTGAAGGACTTCCTGGCCACCTGAAGTCCCTTCTCAGCCACTCCCCCGCCACCCCACCTGCTACGTGGAGCCCTCCTCCGGGCCCATATTTCCAAGGGGAAGCTTGAAGCATTGTGATTATTTCATGCTGTAATCACTAGTAGTTTTTTGTTTTTCCTCCCATCCAAAAATAGCAACAATTTTTTTTCCACTGAGAAAAAGAGGCATTTCAGAGCTAGTGCTCAGTCTGCCTTCTTGTTTCTCTTCCGTCCTGGCACTTTAGGAAGCCCCATGAGTCAGGGATCACGGCCGTTTCTTTCTAAAGGCCCTGTTTCGCCTGGGATATAGCCCAGTGGCACGAGCACCTGTCTGGCAAGCACAATGTCCTGAGTTTGATTCCCAGTACCAAAAAATAAAATTAAAAGGCGCCATTTCTTCGGGTAACCCGGAGGCGTCTCCTGAGGGACTTCCATGTAACAGAGAGGGCTTGGTGAGCAGGTGCGGGCACGTGAGGCCCAGAGTTGCTGTCACATTCCATCCCCTGGGACTGCGCCCTCATGGCTCGGGAGTAGGGTGCTAGGGCTGTCCCCCACCCACCCCCCGGCGGTCTGAGGCTGTCGTCACGGGGTGCTGCTGCCTGCGGTGGCTGTCCCCTTCCTCTGTGTGGTCTCTTCTCTCAGACAGCCATTTTTTATTTCGTTTTATCTCATTCCTCCTGCTTTTCTGGTGATGGTCCCTGATTGCCTGTCTTGTCTGAAAACTGCCACTCCTTCATTATTTTCAGAGCCAAAAACCAAAACCAAACCAACCAACTGATCAAAAAAAAAAAAAAAATTAAAAGCCAAACGGGGTCTCAGACCAGTGTCTCTATTGCAGCCTGATCCCATCTAGAACCCCTGTCCTCAGCCTCTGTCCCCCGCTGTCCTCCCCGCCACTCCCAGCCACCCCGGCTCCCTCTGTCTTCGTCTGTTCCGGGACCCCAGGGTTTGCGCGCAAACCTCCCAGCCTGTGTCTAACCCCCTCGTGTCTGTGTCCTCCTGACTCATCCTCCCTTGTTTGTTTTTTTTCCCCAACGTCTGCTGCATGTGACAGTCCCTGCTTGAATCTGCTTCCTTAAAGTAACTTCCCAAGCCCGCCTTTCCCTCTCCTCTCCTTAGAAACCATTCTCCTCCCAGCCCCGCCTCTGTAGCTTTCACTCCCAGCCAGGATGAGAACCCTTTCTTCTGACTCTGCTCACCGCCACCAGTGTCCCCCTGGGGAGCAGTGTCCGTCTGCGTTGGTGGCCGAGCGGACGCTCCACCCAGCTGACCTCACAGCGCCCTTGCAGGAAGCGCCTGGCACACTGACTCTGTGGCCGGCCGGCCCCCCTCCACACACTCCTAGACGGCCCGCGCCCCCTCACAGCCCGCACGAGCACTCGAATGGAATGTGTCGCTCTGGTGCCATAGACAAGCAGGCAAACAGCGCTGCCCAAAGCGACCCCTGGTTCTTCTGTCCGTTCCACGGGATCCACTGTCGTGTGCACGTGTGTCTTCCTCTGTGTGCTTTGTTCTTAATTTTGCATGAATGACACACTGTCCGTCTGTCCTGGGGACGGGCACCTGCCATGCCAGGCGCATCCATCACCGGACCTCGCAGCCCTGTCCCTTGTCCTGCGCCTTGTCCTGTCCTGCCTTTCCAGCCTGCGCCCGGGGTCTGTGACCGCTCCGCCTGTCTCTGCCACACCGCAGTGCTGCCTGCTCGTGTGGCCTCCTCCTCCTCCTCCTCCTCCTCCTCCTCCTCCTCCTCCTCCTCCTCCTCCTCTTCCTCCTCCTCTGTTTGCACAGGGGCACTGTGTCCCTCCGTGTCCGGGTCATGTGTGTGGTCACCCCCGTCTCCCGCACGCCCACCCCGCCCTTGCTGCCTCTCCGCTTTGCCCTGGAGATTCCTGGGAGTAGCCCTGGGCGAGGACGCCGTGCTAGCCCGCACGTGCCGCGGCGGCTTGGGCTCCGCGCCCGCCTCGCCGAGAGAGGCTGGCTGTCTCGGGCCGCGGGGAGTGGGCTCTCATTAACCACCGGCTCCGTGTTTGTCCCTTACTTGTGTTTTAGAGAAGGATGAGGCTGCAATTGAGCGCTCTCAGTTCAGTGCCACGTCAGTAGCTGATGTGGACAAGCGGGTGAAACGGCGTCTCCTCATGGGTAACGCTTTTCTTCCACTTCCTTTGTCGTACCTGCCCTTGTGTGTGTGTGCGCGTGCGTGTGTGCGTGCGTGTGCCCTGGCACGTGAGTGTGTGGCCGAGGCGTGCACGTGCGTGTGGCTGGCCTGAGCAGGTGGGCGTGGCCGTGTGTACGGCGTGGTGCGTGCCTGCGTGTGCACTGTTGCACATGTGTGTGAGTGCGGGGGGCTCCGCTGCCAGTGGGAACTCACTTTTCCCTTTTTAAAGTTTTAACCTGCGTCACACGCGTGTGCTTCTTCGTGTGTTTGTAGCCTGATCCCAGCGCCTCTGTCTAGCGGCCTGAGCCTGGGAGGGGATGCGGGCTGCAGCCTCCTCTGTAAACGCCCCGGTGGCCCAGCAGAGCTCCACTGGGACTCAGAAGCCGAGGGGCCTGGGTGGGGCGGGGCCCTGGGGGGCATCCTTCTGTCCCCTCCCCCTAGCAGGGAGCGGTAACCGAGGCCTGCAGACAGGGCCCAGCCCGGGCCAGGTGGGAGGAGCAGGGAGAGGGGAGACGGCTGCTCCCAGACGGGGTGCGGAGTGTAGACAGGAAGGCAGGCTGCCACCTCCTCCGTGCCTTCCTCTGCCCTTCAGCGGTTCCACGGCGGTGGGGTCACCAGCTACAGGCTGCACTGGCTGCCAGGGCCCCCTGAGCACAGCAGCAGCCCCCAGGCACCACCGTGGCCTTCTTGGTGGCACTCTGATGGCTTGCGCCAGCCGGGCAGCTGTGGGCTTGGATGGGATTGTCCCCTTTTCTCAGGGGAAGGGATGGATGCTCCCTGGTCCCCGGGCTGCCCAAGACCGCAAGGCCACTCCACAGAGCTGAGCTCAGCCCCAAGAGCCCGGCCACAAGAGTGGGCCATCATCAGTGTCAGGTTGCAGGTCCCAGAGAGGTCACCTGGTTTCCTGGTCCCCATGTGGACCTCCAAGGGCCCAGGCATCAGAGCAGAAGCAGGGAAAGGGGCAGAGGGCCACGGCGAGGGCTGCGGCTCTGTGCTGGCGAGAAGGCTTAAGCCTGGCCATGGGGCTTGGTAAACCCTTGAGCACGTGCTGGGAGGACAGGAGCCACCTGCTTCTCAGACCGCAGCGCCAGGCCAGGGTTCTGGGAGCACGCACCGGGGCTCACGGCCAGGCCGGCAAAGCTGCTGCTCACACCCCGGACAGCACTGATGGAAGCGGCAGCGGGTGGAGTTGGAGGCTGGGAAGAGGCCAGGCGGCACCACAGACGTCCTGGGAAGGTGGCCGGAGGCGGGCGGTTCAGTTTCCCTTAGTGGGAACGGGGGGCACAGGTCCGGAGGGTCAGGGCTCCTGGTCCCGCTCCCACTCCCGTTGGGCCTCCCAGCGGCCTAGTTCTCACCCCGGGCCAGGCACACAGCCTCAGGGCAGCCAGGGAAGCCAGTCTTGGGGTCCCCGGTGAGCCCACAGCTCAAGAGCTCTCGGTTCTTCGTACCTGTCTCCCGCAGGGCTGCCGCGGTAAAGCAGACTTTGGGCCCTGCCCGGTAGACCCGGGTGAGGCTCAGTGACCCCCGGCTGTACTAACAGAGGCGAGGGATGGAGCGTGGGGAGGTGCCCACCCCGTCCTGCCTCGTGCTGGTCAGGGCAGAGCGGGCCTCGGGCTCAGGCCATGCCTGCATGGCAGGCTGTGGAGACAGCGAAGGGGATCAGAATGGGGTGGGGACAGGGAGCGGCAGATTCTCTGGGAGACCTTGGGGTCCCGTTTGGGTCCTGCAGTGGGAGAGAGATGGGGCAGACAGAAGGGGAGGCCAACACTGAGGACAGACCCCGGGCCACCTGGCCCCGCAGGCCACACCCTCGACCCCCGCCAACAGGACCGAGAAGGACCCGGGGTCGAGGTGGGTGGTGACCACCCTGGGTCCTGTGCTGCTGAGATGGCCACACAGTCTGCACCCGCCCTGAGGACCCTCTGTCCCCTGGGTCTATGGGGCAGTTTGTAGCCTGGGCAGGAAGTTAGAGGAGGGAGCTTGGGCCGAGGGCAGGAGTCAGAGCTCAGGGCGCTCAGCACGCCCCGCCCTGCACACTCTGGGGGCCCAGCATCAAACCTCCTCTCCCCATAGTGTCCAGGGCCGTGTGCTGACCCCCCTGGGGACACTGAGGCATCAGGGCTCCCGGGGCTGTGGCTCGGCCTCTTCCGGAAATGCTTTGTGCCCAGAATGCGGAGGTCACAGCCCCAAGATACCCACAAGTCGCTTAAGCAGCGGCCCCACCCCTGAACCGGCCAAGAGCTGAGACAGGGCAAGAGCAGAGCCCGTGAGCGCTTGTGTCAAAGCTGGGGCGCTCAGCCGTGTCTGAGCCTTCTACCTGCTCATCTGCACCCAAGCCGTGGCACTGGGACTCCAGGGCACCCGCATTTAGATCCCGTAAGTGACCCCAGCCCCAGCCTTGACTAAGGCCTGCAGCCTCACGACAGAAGGCCTCGGCTGCTTCCGGCGCTCTGGGGGAAACCACAGAGTGGGTGCACGGCGCTCCCGGGGCAGGTGGCTTCAGCCTGGCAGCTCCGGTGGTAGACACTGTCCTTGCCATCTGGAGGGGGACAGAAAGAGAAACTCTCCCAGGAGCCAAGGGGCACTGGCCCTCAACCGGTTGGCTGTGCCCCTGCAGGGTCCTCGATGGCACCCACCATCGCCGGGCGTAGTAAGCACCCTGATCACCGAACCCAGGACCCGGCGAGGCAATGGGTGCAGCCAGGAGCGCACCCCAGGGTGCAGATCAGGTTCCCTCCTGCAGGCCGGGGAGTGGCCGGGTCACTCTTGCTGGCCCCCGGGCCCCATCAGGTTCCTCTCCCTGGGGCATCCTCAGGGTGCCAGGAACATTTCCGCCATCTCTGTGGCTTAAAGCAGCACAGTTTATTGTAGGCAGCAGCTCACAAATGTGACACAGACCCCCAGGCTGACGTCCCAGTGTTGGTGAGCTGGGTCCCCCTAAGGCTCTAGGAGATGGGCCCTCGCCTTACTGTTTCCTGCTCCTGGAGGCCACTGTGTTGCTTGGCCTGCAGCCCCTTCCTTCAGGGCCAGCAGCCTGGTCTTGGAACCCTGTCCTCCACCTCTGGCAGCTGGTGCTCAGGAGTGGGCATTGGCCCAGCTGGGGACACGGTGCAGTGGCAGCACGGTTAGGACCAGCAAGCGGGCGCTTGGTGGATGGTCAGGCCCCCCTCCATTGCTCCGGCTGAGGGACAGCCTAATGGCAGGGCTGGAGTTCAGGGAAAGAGGAGACCAGGGCCACCGTGTAAGGACCGTTCCAGGCAGGGTGGCCTTTGTCCCAGCACTGGGAACCAGGGAAGGGTCAGCAGTCAGCAGGTGGGCAGCTCCGCAGCTGCCTCCACTGGCTCAAGTGCAGGCAGCAGATGCCAGCCCCGGTCTGGGCCTTCAGGTCCAGCGTGCAGGGACAGAGCAGGTGAAGGGCACGGGGCCCACACAGGACCTGCCACTCCTTGTGAGCCCTCAGGGAGGCCCAAGTGTGGTACAGGTGGGCAACGCACGGCCAGGCTGGACAGTCGTTTCCACTAGTGTCTGCTGGCACCTTGGAGCAAAGCCTGGCTCACGGGCTCCGACCCGCAGCTGGGTCTCCTCTAGGGCGAGTGCAGAGCCCCAGGCAGGGCCACACAGGGCAGCCCGCAGCCCCTCACTCAGCCCGTGAGCTCCTTGTCCTCCAGCCCCGCAAGCCCCGACACAGGGCAAGGCCTCGGTGCCCACATTCCTGTCATTCCAGGCCTCCCAGGTCCCCGCTCGGCCACCCCCAGGGTCTGGGCCCCTGAAGGACGAAAGGGTCATCCTGCCTCAGCTCTGTCTGCAGGGGGAATGGCCAAGGAGTGGACAGCCACAGCAAGGGGCACTTGTGCCCCAGGGGTCAGAGCAGGTCAGAGGATTGCTGGGGGAATTGGCAATGGATTTTGGGTGTTGAGACCATGTCCAGGGGTTCTATGAAGCAGGACTGTGGGTGAGCCTGGGGTTGTGGCCACAGCAGCTTGCAGAGCACAGATACCTCCCGGGTCACAAGGAAGGGTGTGCCGCACATTGTCACCCCCACGTGACCCAGCAGGACCCCAAGGCCCCAGGAAGCGAGGGCACTTGTCCAGGCACACACAGCTGGTGCGCAGAGCCCGGTTATCTGACCCGCAGCTCATCCTCCATCTCCATGGTGGTGGAGCCCCTCAGGGGCCCTGCTGGACCCAGGTGGTGCCTGCAGGAGTGCCCACTCTAGGGGCTGCTACTAGGCAGCCTCCTGACCCTGCCCTGGCCTGGGCACATGGGGCACAGTGGAGCGTCCTTCCCGGGGACTTCCTGGTCTGGGACTTTCCCCTTCCCCCTTAGAGCCCGGCCAGCCCCAGGCCAGCCTTCATCTCTGTCACTCAGGTCCACTCCTTAGGCCACCCTGCCCCAACTCTGCAGCCTGGCCCCACTCACTGTCAGCCTGGAGAGTCACAAGCTGGCCCGTCCCTGGAGCGGTGTGACCCGGACATGAGCCGCGTCTCCAGCGATCACCCTGTGCAGTCACCAAGTTCCTGCCCCCAGGAATAACTTTTGAAGATGGGCTCTTGGATTTTACCTCACCCTTCAGGCCGTCAGTGCTGCCTGGCCATATCATTCTGTCCTCTGAGCCCCAGGTCCACCCTGCAGCAGTGTCCCACTGAGGGCAGCACGTGAGACGGTGCTTCGCCAACAGGGCGGGCCGTGCTGCAGCGGGGAGCGGAAAGCTTTTAGGAAGAGTCCTGGGGGCTCTTACCTGGAAATGGGAGAGAGAGAGAGATGGGGTTCTCGGAGTGCAAAAGGATCCTCGGGTTCTGCCCACTTCCCCTTTTCAGCCCCGGGGCCGCAGTTCTGGTAGCTGGACCCACACGTAGATAGGGTTGGCCATCCTCATGCTTTGGGAGAGACCTTGGCCTCCCAGCCCCAGTCCGCTCTTGGGCCTTGCGATGGGACAGGGCTGGGACCCAGTGAGGGCAGCAGCGGGACGAGGCAGGGCCAGGGGAGAGGCCCTGCTGCGGGGCCCAGCCCCCTCTGCCCCTTGCAGGTGACCCATAATTGGAACACCACTGCCCAGGAGCCCGGGGCGCTTTTGTGGCTCTCTGAGACTGGTGGTCTGACCACCAGGTTGGGTGGCCGCTGGTCTTGGGGGACAGGAAGGTGAGGCTGCTGTTTGAAGCCCTCAGAGATGGAAGCTGGGCAGTGCCCCGCCCTGATGGCCCCCTCGGCAGCACCCAGGACCCCACCCTGGCCACCTGTCCTGTGACCGCAGAGACCCTAGGTAGAGCAGCACAGCATTGCCCTTTGTGCTTCAGGCCACTCTTCTGCCACCTTGGGACCAGCACAGCGCAGGTGGGTCTGACCAGAAGTACCCCTCCTCCCGGCCTGGTAAAAGAGGCGCTGGAACCTGGGCAAGGCACAGCCCACCAAGGTCCAGCAAGGGGACTGAGGACAGGACAGGCGCCCACTGCGCCCTCCGCCCACACCTCCCTGCCCAGCACCATGCCCGGGATGAGAAGCCCTCGAGCGCCCAAGGACATTGGGGATGATTGGAAGGCTGAGTCGGGGAGCAGCAATAAGAGCAGGGCTGAAGTCAGACCATGTTAAGGAAGCCACAGGACAGTGCCTGCAGGGGTGACAAGAGGGGCCCCAGGGTTCGGGGGTGCAGGTGCAGTGCCAGCCAGTGAACCCCTGTGGGGCTGCATGGTGCCCGGGGGCTGGGGCTGGCTGGAGATGGAGGTTAAAGGCTGTCAGGGGCTCCCTGTCCTCTGGGAGCTGGGGAGTTGGGGTCAGACCTAGCAGGTCTGTCCAGCGCTGCTGCCGTCTGCTCCCTTGGGCTCGTACGGCAGCTGAGGGCCCAGGCACTGTGAGGGCAGGAGAACGAGGCATGGGAGGGACATAGGTGATCATTGCTGCTGCGCACTGACCACTGTGACGAGGTGGGGCGTGCAGGGGTCAGCAGCCGGGAGCAGCCCACAGGGCGCCTCCTGGGCGCTGCGGGGATCGGAGCTCCTGGCTCCAAGCCTGAAGCATAAGCACCAACCACTGCCTGGGGCGGCACACGGAGACTTTAAAACTACCAGGGCAGGACAGAGAGTCTATCACGGGGCTCAGAAAGGGGGTGACCACCCATGCTGACCCCTAGTCCCCCACCCTGACCTCAGTCAGGCCCCCTGGAGGATCAGATCCCAAGGCCACAGATGGCCAGGAGCTACAGGCTGCCCAGCCATTTCTCCAACACCAAGGAGAGGCTCAGGCACAGCTCCTCCCAAGCACCCCTGCCCTGCCTCAGCATAATCACCCCCACCCGGGCAGCAGGAGGGTCTCTGCCCTTTCTGAGCCAGCTCATCTCCCCTGCTGGGGTGCAAGGCGGGATCTCCCCATCTGGGAGCAGAAGGCACCACTTGGTGAGCAGCAGCCCAGCACCTGGCCTGGTGCTTTGGCGCTGTCAGGTGGGGTTGTGTGACCAACCTTGTCCTCAGCCCGGGAAGAAAGGCTAGTCTTCGCTTCCTAGGTGCAGAGGGGGGCCAGCCCCAAGGGAGCACCTGGAGGGGAGACCGGAGGGCGAGAGCAGGGCCAGCGGCCCAGCTGCAGGGTCCAGGGAAGGGCAGGGCCCCTGTCTGTGAACAGCCTCCAGCAGGCTCTCCCTGGAGGAGGAAAGGCGGGAGGCTGTTCACCTCAACCGCACCCCCAGCTGGAACCCCGGATCTGTGCGGAGGCTGAGAGCCGGACTAGGGAGGGTCAGGGTGAAGGAGTCACCTTTTAGGGCACCCATCACAGAGAGAGGGAGGGCTTCCTGTCCCCCCGCCCCCGCTCTGAGGTGAAGTTCAAAGGAAAGGCAGCGTGGGTTTGATCTAATTAGCAGCAGGGACTGCCCGCCCCAAGAATCCCCCATTGCTGAGCTCTGTGCGGGGGAGCACTGAGTGGGCAGCTTGCAGGGTGGAGACACAGGCCCTGGGGCAGCCGGGCGGAGGCAGCAGGGAACTCGGGTTGTGAGAAGTGGGCACCTGGCGCCTTTCTGCTCCAGGGCAGTGAAGGGAGGGGGAGCCCGGCCAGATGCTCAGGCAGAAGCCCAGGTGGTGGGGACCAGGAGGGGGGGACAGTGGCTTCCCCCGGGCCAGGCAGCCCTCTGCGGGCCTGCGGAGCATCACCGGCACCACGCGACAGCTGCAGTGACCTCGCCTGTGCCCCCAGCCGCTCGGCCCCTTTGAATTCTGCAGAAGGGAAAAAAGCACTAGACAGCCTCCTAACAGACAGGAACCAGACGCCGCCGGCGCACGGCTCAGCAAGAACAGATGTGAGGCCGAGAGCCTGGTGGGGTGACGGGTGGAGAGCAGCCCCGGGGACCCCCTGCTCCGAGGGCTGCCAGGACGGGGATCCCTGGATGCCGCCTGCAACCACCCATTACTCTCGGAGCCGGAGTCCAGGCAGGGCGATCGGGGCCTGGGCCGTTAGATCCTAGGGCAGCCCCCTCAGCACTGGCCCCAAATAGTGACCATGAGCCTGTGGGCATGACCTCTGCCGCCTGCACACAGCTGCTCGCTGAGCCTCCTGCAGCCCAGGGACGCTGCCCCAGGCTCTCCTGCTCCTGGGGGAAGCCCGGGGCTCAGAGAAGCTGCGCTGCGGTGGCCCTGGAGCCCCGCAGCAAGATGGCCAGGGCCAGCCGGGCACCAGGCCTCCCCACAGATGGGGAAAGGTGGTGGCTTCTGTCCTGGGAGACTGAGCGCCTGTCCCTTTCCCTCCCCAGAGACGTGCGCGGTAAATAACGGAGGCTGTGACCGGACGTGCAAGGACACAGCCACTGGCGTGCGATGCAGCTGCCCCATTGGATTCACGCTGCAGCCGGATGGGAAGACGTGCAAAGGTCAGCACGGGGGCCACGCTGCCGCGTCCCGGCCTGGCCCGAGCCAGCCCCCATTCCCCCGCCACCGCTGCCGCACAGCTGGGCCCAGCTGCTGGGCTGGGGGGGATGGCACACAGAGGTCAGGAACAGGGAGGGTCCCTGGCAGGGCCCCAGGAAATGCTGGTTCCAAGGCACAGCATTTGGTTCCCGGGCAAAAAAGATTCTGATGTCTGAGAGTTTGGCTGCCCGAAGTTAAGTGTCTCCGCACGGAATTTCCCAGGCCTTCAGCTCCCCAGGGGCCGCTGGGCTGGTGAGGGGGTGCGTGTGTCGTTGGTGCCATTGGCCCCCAAAGTGTCAAGAGAATCTCAGCTGAAGGAACAGGAAGGCAGGAGAACCTCCATCTGCCATAGGAAATACGGAGGTCGGAGAGGGAGAGGAGGCAGCGGGCGATGGAGGGAAGGGGCTGGCCAGTCCTCGGCTGGGAGAGGAAGTGGAGGGGCGGCTTCCGGCTGGATCCCCAGCACCCCACGGAGTTGCCAGGTG
>RJWM01049956.1:0-10931 GCA_004363535.1 Dasyprocta punctata
GTTTAACTTTCTGACTGAGAAAAGCCATCATGGTGTGGAAATAAGAGTTCAGACATCCTCAGAGTATGATGTTTTCTCCGATTATTTGTTTTGCCTTCCAGAAAGGTGTAGTACTTTAAACATTACCATTTATCAAATGGCAGCAATTTGTGGCTGTACTAGAGATAGTAATTAGAGGAATTACTGCTGTCCCCACTTTATAGATAAATCAATGAGATACATATAGGAAATGAACCAAATGTTTGAAGGTCACACAGCTCGATTTGGTGAAGCTACAATTTGAATCTAGCTAATCTGACCAAAGAGTCCATTATTCTGCCCTGTGAAATGCTTCCCATTCCCATTGCTGGATTGTACAGGACAGTTTGTTTATGCAGGTAGAAATGTTTAAGTTTGATTGATGTATCAAGAGATGTTTTAGGGCCAACTGACTATCTACTATTTTATGGTCAGATTCTATTTATAACAAATATACTTTAAATTTTTTTATTTTTCTTCTAAATTTTAATATAAAAATTATACCCAAATCTTAGTTGCTTAAAGTAACAATAATCACTTAACTGTAATGGTTGGCAGACATCAGAAATTCAGGAAGATTCCAGTAAAAATAACCTGTCCCTCATCTGTGACATTGTGAGTCAGCTGAAAGAACTGTAGGCTGAGGGCTGGAATTGTCTAAGTCATTCTGTCTTGCAGGTTTGGCTGTTGATGTTGGCTGATGACAGGGAGTGATGTGTTGTCCAGGACACCTCTCCATGTGGCTGGGTTTCCTCCTAAGCATTGCGAAGATTTTATGATAAACATTCTGAAAAGCAAGAGGACTATTATTGCCATTTGCATCTGCTTTTGGAAGTTGCATAGCATTATTTGCTCTGCATTCTCTTGGTAGAGGAAGTAATAAAATTCCATCCAAGTCTCAGGTTTAAGGGGAAGAAAGCAGGACCCCTCTTCATGCAGCTGTGTCAACCTCTGGCGTGTTGAAGGGGTTTATCTCCAGTCTGCTTATCAGTTATATATCTACATCTTTGTGTGGTGGTTTTTGAAAATTCCATTCTGATGCATACCCTTAAATGAAAGCTAGATAAGATATAATTTATATTGGTTAGAGAGTACACTGCAAATTGCTTAATATGTGCACCAATTTTTTATAACATTTTATAAATCACCCTATGAGTATTGCCACTTTAAAATAGGGATGGCATTAAAAGAAAATTAATATTCTGCTAAGACTTGGCTACTAGGGACAGTTGCTCATGATTTAGGGTTGCTGCATCTCGTTTTATAAGATGTCATTTCTGTAGGGTATGACGTAATTGTAAGAGCATAGGTTTTAGAACTAAAAACAATGAGTTTTATTTACTCAGTTTATTTACTTTTTAAAATCTTCAGCAAGTTATTTAATTTCTCTCATCCTCAATTTTCTCCTGGGGGCATGGGTAATACTACCTGGCATGTAGAAAGATAGGATTGGTTAAGCAAAATATCATACAAAAATAGAGTACACAGTTTTTGTGATGTACCCTGCTTCCATTTAGAAACACTTATTTAAAGAGCTCTTTTTCTTGAATGAGTCCATGAACAAAGAAGATCTTTTCAAGCTGTAATTTTGCACATACACAGATTTCAGGGAGGTTATGCTCAAAGTCTCATTGGAAAGGTATGAACAGTTTTTGGGTTGTATCACATTTAAATAACTTAGGGTATACAAATTTGAGATGAGCACAGAAATAAAGCCCAGGATACTGGATCATGGAATAGTTACTTAGTGTCTACTGAGTATTCACTAAACACCAGGTGAAAGGCTAGGTGCTGGGCACAAAACATTAAAAAAAAAGCAGACATAAAAATACACTTCGTAACATACACCTAGTGAACAAACATATACCCAAGTCACATGTTCACTCTGTCTGTGTTTTTTTTACGCTGTTTTCTTGAGTCTCTCTCAACATTTTCAGTGTACTTCCTGCAGTCTGTACATTTCTTTGAATTGCTTTATTGCTTCACATGTTCATTCCATATAATGATCATCAAAGTTTTTGTTTTCCTTCCATTTATTTTAAAATTCTTGTGCAGTCAGAGAACAGCTGTCTCACTGGAAGGCACAGAAAGTTTGCGTCATGTATCGAGCCGTATGTACCAGCTGCTTGCTCAGCCTCTATTACATTTAAAACTCATTGAGCTCTCAGGGAATTCTGGAGGAAGCATGGTGCATAAGGACGGACATTGTTTCTATCACACCTAAAATATCGCTTGCTATGCTTTTAATCTAGCTTCCTGCTTCACTACATCAGGAGACAAAGTGTGGGAGAGAGTGTACCATTACTCCAAGTGAAGACTCAGGAAGTCATTCGGTCTCTGATGTGCTGAGCTATGCCTGAGATGGTTTTGTCTATGTTTTTAAACCCTTGTTTTTGAAATAGTGAGGAAGAGTGTCAGATATTTCTGAGTCTTAATTGCCCAACACTTTGTCTAGAATAATTCATTTTCCCTTGGTGCTTTATTTTTCACATGACCTTAGCTCTGTGTTTATATTCACTGTGCTCCTTCTACCTCGAAGTTAACTTTTGTGAACATCCTGACATCTAGTAATCTCTGTACTCTAGGAAGCTGAGGCAGGAGGACTATAAATTCAAGCTCAGCTTGGGGAATTTAATGAGAAACTGTTTTAAAAATCAATTACTGTGAGCTGGAGATACTGTTTGGTATGAATGCCCTAGGTTCATTCTCCACTACTGAAAAAATAATCTGGAATCATCAAAGGAATATAACGAACATATAATGCTTTTCCTTTACAGAAAACATTTCCGAGGAACTTTAGAAAGTAGTTGCTAGATGCTGTTCCACTTAAGAGAATGGACCAAGTTTTTTTTTTTTTTTTTTTTTTTCTGTGATGGTCACAGTATGTGAACTCAGCCATTGAGTGTTTTGAAGAAGAGAGATTTGTATGAATTTTTATGTGAGGTGCAACACAATTCTCAGTATGCTTCCTCCTGACTTTCAAGTACTTATCAGCTAAGTTGTACTCAGTATTTTATTACCTTGTCTTTTTTTACTTATTTTGATGAAATTCATTTTGACTGGGATAACAAAAGAAGAGATAATCATTACTCAGACTAATATTAAACAAGTCAGTAGCAGTCTTGGCAAAAGTATGAACCTTCTACACTGATATTTTTCTGATTTCTAAATGAATTGTGTCAAATGCAATGGTATTGCAAATAAAGCACTTTCATTGAAGTAAAGCACAACTTTGGTTTCATCAATTTTTAATGGAGGATTATTAATAATGTTTAGTAGTTTTTACCTTTTAAAAAGTTCTGATATTTGTATATATTGTTTTTTTTTCAAATGTCCACATGAACATTTTTGAAGGTGGGTTTTATAATAAAGGAAAAGAAGGATGGTGAGTAGTACAAGGAGAAAGAAATAAAACAAAATTAAAAAAACCCCACAGGTTTTGAACAATATAGACCAGTGTCATATGTTGACTTATTTACTAGCTATTAGCCATGTAACTTAATCTCTATTTTATTTATTTTTAAATCTATAAGCCAAGTTAGTTCTGAGTAAAAAGAAGAGCATTATGCATGGAATACAGTTGCTGTTTGAATAAATTCTGTGTATTTCTTTCCTTTCTCATGTCATCTGGGTAGTTATGTACTGGTAAGATTCAACCTATATTGAGAGGCCAACATAGAGTACATTAAACTAATTTGTTTTGTTATAACTGGTTTTCATGAAGTTGATGGATAGATTTGACGTGCATATCAAAATGGTTTCTCCAAGGGGAAATTCAGATTATTTATTTAAAAATACTTATTGTGTATTATGACTTCAAGGCACTATGGGAAAGAGGTCTCCTGAAAGTTTCATAAATTAAAAAAACACAAACAAATATGGGAAAGTAGTCATCAACCACATGGAACCACAATTAGGAGGAGACAACATTTTGAGATGTATTTTATACTTATATCACAACTTTAAATTTGGTGGAGGTGGAGCACTATTAAGGAAGAGAAGCTTGCATGAACACCCTCCATAAATTAATAACCAGGAAACTGATGGAGGCAATGACAGATGGTTTTGTTGGTAAGAATTTTGAAAAACCATCTTGTAAATAATTATCTCATCTTGTTTGTTTCCTATATACTTCAAAATTTGAAATAAGTTGTAGGCATTGAGATTTTCTAAGAAGAACAGATACCTCTTGAAGTAACAGTTATAACTAATCACTGAATTCATACTGTAGACATTACGCTAAGTGAAAGAAGCCAGTAACTAAAAGGCAAATACTAAGTGATTTTGCTCAAATGTCATAAGTAGTCAAAATCATAAAGACAGAACCTAGAATGGTTGTTTCCAGGGCTTGAGAGTGGATTGGAGGAACGGGTATGTTTTGTTGGGTGTATATTTTGAGTTTTTCAAGATGAAAAATACTTGGAGATGGATGATAGTGATGGTTGCATATCAGAAATACGTTAAATTCTACTTAAATGTACACTTTAAAGTAGTTAAAATGGTAAAAATTACATGTGTTTTATCACAGTGTAATAAAAAGTTATTGACCTCAAAAGACCAAAAAAAAATCCTAGAAAGATTTTTGAAAAATTATTGAGTCACTACTAATATATATGTAGTTGTGTTATCACTACTGCTTCTGTTTTGTGTTAGGGAGAGAGACTGAAAGAGTAGGGGAAGCAAAGTATTTGCCATATATAACATGAGTATTAATATTAATTCCTTCATGTATTCCATGCCTGATACCATGAATGTTACAAATTGACTAAAACTTGGTGACTACACTAGAAATGGAAGTGTGAAAATATAATTAGAGCACAGTATGATAATTGTTTAGGGGCTGAGACATTTCCCTCAGATTTAATGAATAAATAAGGGAATACAATAATGCAGAAAATAAAGAAAAAAGCCATAGTTATTAACACCCTTTTAACACTAAAATTGTAAAGATAAACGGGTCACAAAAGACATTCAGAATCATATTGGGTATTATTTAAATACCTAGGAAGTTTTGGCTTTTCCTTGACAGAAGTTTATGAAAATAATTCAGTGGGAGATCAAGCAACAATTAGCTCCAGTCAAGGAATGGAATCATATAGTGGGTTAAGAATTTAGATCATGCTTTAGAATTAGATAATATGTATCTTTTGTTTTAGTGGTGTGGACTGTGACGCTACCCTCTAGAAAGGGCATAATAGCATATTGAGGCTAAAATAGGATTCCATTTATCTGTTACTTTGGTAAAAGGAAAAAAAAAAAAAAACCTTGCCTTGAATATTTGCACCAACTAATATCTCCAAATCTAAATATGTGATTGCCATGACATTTAAATTCATTGAGAAGGGAATCTCAAACATGTTAAAGTGCAAACCTACAAATTGTATTACATGATTTAAACATGGATGCTAAGAAACCCATAACTGTCTTTGGTGAATGATTATACGTAATCTTGGGAAGATTTCAACTTAAGTTTTAAATGGTAAAATAAATTCATGGCATTTATATTTTGTCAGGAAATAATATGTTCATACTTGGTGTTTTGATTCCTTGTAACACTATAAGACTTTGGCATTGTAAAAGTGTAACTGGACAATTTAGAGGTACTAATAAAGAGCAGTGAGATGGGAGGGGGAGGCACCCAGCACTCCCTGCTTCTACGTAAAGAGCACCAGGGCAGTTACTATGCCGCTGGATGCTGAGGAGAGCCACTGTGAAGCAGCTCTAGAATTCAACAGAAGAAAAACAGAGATTTTGAAAGCTCTAGAGAACTGAGACAGCACCACAGCAAAATAAACAAAATATTTCAGTAATTGCCACGTAAGCAACACACCTTGGGCAAGGAGAGTCTCCCTTCCACTGGAGCAGAGGTAAAAAATGAGCCTCAGAAAACTCTATTGGTGCCAGTCTTGGCAATCCTAGCTACTGGAATGGGTTTGCAGCCTAAATGGATAAGAGTTCTAAAATCTTTGCGTTAATCTAGCTTTGGAAAATAATTCACTTAATCTCCCAGTAAACCCCCAGGGTGCTGCAGTCACCAGCCATCTTGAGAAGGGACATAGCAATTAGCAGTTTGACTATTCTAGTGTTCGCAAGCCTCTGCACATTCCCATGTCTGATATCCATAAATATTCCACTGAACTAGCTCAGCTGGTAGCTGCCACATGAGGCGGACTTGGCTCAGTGAATGGATGCAAACGTACTGAGAATTCTATGCTATAGCAGTGGGTATCGACATGCAAAGGAAGAGCGGACTGCACTATCCCAAGAACCAGAGGACTGTGGAACGTGGCCTGAGTCTAGGGTCATGACTAGTTGTATGCAGTATCTGACAGGCATGGGTATTGAGGGTGGTTGCCCACAAGGTCACTGCTAAGCCTCTCCTAGTGTGGTCACTAAGACAGAAAAATAAATAAAAACATTTAAGTTCCCATTGCTCCCCATTCCAAAGAACCATGCCGGTGTAGGACTCAGCAGTGCCACCAGAGCTCTGGTGGTAGGACCACCTCTAAGACACACAGCCTTAAGGAGTCTGGAGCAGAACTTTGCCTAGCAATGACCACGTTCTGCACTTGGTTGCTCTGGGAAGTGGGAGAGCTGAAAACAATTTCATCTAGACCCACTCATGTTTAATACCTGGCAAACACTAGCACTGAAAGAATGGAGTGGGGGAGGGGGGAAAGCCCATGGCTATTGCCCTATGAGAAGAAAGTGGGAGACTAAGAGACTAAGATCCTATTCTTAAGTGGCAATGCGGCAAAGAGTAACAGAGGAAAAACACAACTATGGCTGTGACTGTGCTGTGACTTTGCAGGCCCGTGGCGTCAGCTGTCCACTGTCCCATGTTTGAAAATGTACCAGGCACAAGGATGTGAGTGTCACAGAGGATGCTGAGATTTCTGCTTCTGCCTCTTCTTCTGAAAACCTCTGGAGGTTCACTGGTGTCTAACCAGAGATGTGCTTCAGGTCCCTCACCACTGCTGGAACAGCCGATACCAAAAACCAATAAAAGAGCCAATATTAATAACTGAAAAACTATTCAACAAGGATCACCATTCCCATTGTGAGGGTAACTACACAGGGTACACCCTACACAGTCTGCTATCTGTAAAATACCCACTCGAACAGACAGTATTTTTCCACTTTCGTGCAACTCCCCCAGTGATAACATGTCTCTCTGGCTCTGACGTAGTGTAATTACAGCCGAAGCTACAGGGAAATTACCCTACTGTACTCAGCTTGAAATAAACTCAACATTGTATAACAAATAATCCAAGGCCCATCTTCAGAAGAGAGCTGCTTCCTAAGAAGGTCATTCCATATAATTCATAGAGACATATTTTCCAAAACATGCACAAATCTCAACATTAAAATACAAGAAACATGACAAAACAAGTCAATAGGACACTTCTTAAGGCTCATAACTGTCTAGTAAGATAGTTCCAAAGATATCAAAGTGAATGAAATATCTGATAAAAAATTTAGAAGCATGATTTTTGAAAAGCTCAATAAGATTCAGGAGACTATAGATTAAGAGGTCAATGAAACTTGGAAAGCAATACAAGATAGGAATGAGAAATTCATAAAAAAGAGATTTTCAGAACAAAACCAATCAGAAATCTTGCAAATAAAGAGCTCCATAGTTTGTATAAAAAATTCAGAAAGCCTCAGCAACAGACTAGACTAACCATATGAAAGAATACTGGAATTTGAAGACAGATATTTCATAATATTGCATTCAGACAGAAGTGTAAAAAAAATAGGAAAGAAGAAAATATAAGACATTTGGGACATCATTAAGAGAATGAAATTCTGCATCATGAGCATACCAAAGGGAATGAAATGAAGGATAAGGGAATAAAAACTATTGTGTGATATAATAGCAGAAAGTTTCTGCTCTTGGGAGAGTGGGGGGGGGCACACGAACATTGTAGAGCAGAAGAGCTATAGAACTCCAAATAGGTCTGATAAGATATAATCATCACCTCAACATATTATGTATAATCAATCTTTTAAAAGTAAAGACAAAAATGTTCGTAATCTGCAAGAGAAAATTACAGCAAATTACAGCATCATATTTGAGGGCATCTTCATCAGAGTAATGGTAAATTTCTCATCAGATAGGCTAGGAAGGCCAGGAGGGCATAGAATGCTGAATCCTAAAAGAAAATAACTGCCAACAAAGATTGTTACAACAAAACTGGGCATAGTGACCCATGCCTATAATCCCAGCACTCTGGAGGTTGAGGCAGGAGGATTGCTGTGAATTTGAGGTCAGCCTGAGCTACACGGCAAGACCTTGTCTCAAAAATAAAGAAGCAAACAGTGTTATACCAAAAGGCTACCCTTCAGATTTGAAAGAGAAAGAAAGACCTTTCTAAATAGTCAAAAACTAAAGGAATTTATAACCACTAGATCAGCTTTACAAAAGATGCTTTAAGGAGTTCTGTACTCTAAAGTGGAAAAGTGATAAATACCATCATGATAATATGTGAAAGTGTAAATTCCACCTGAAGAATAGGTGTGCATATGAGATACAGGAAACCATAAAGCATTATAAATACAATAAACCATCAAAACATAAGATCAATAAGAGATGACAAACTGAAAAGAAAAATATTCAAAACAATAAAAGAAAATCCAGAAACTGACAGATGCAAGTCCATACCTTTTATTAATAACTCAGTGTAAATAAACTTAATTTTCTAATTAAAAATACAGACTGGATAAAGAGACTATAAAACAAGACCCAGTATTTTCCTGCCTACAGAACGTTACCTCACCTGTAAAAGCAAACACAAACTGAAACTGAAAGGTTGTAAAATGATATTCAAAGGAAATAAAATTTCCAAACAAGCAAGAATAACTATACTTATGACTGACCAAACAGAACAAAACAAAGCAAAGCAAAGCAAAGCAAAATGAAAGAAAACAAAAATAAGAAAAGATAAAAATTCATCTTGAAGAAAGGAGAGGATCACAGGGAATTGAAAGGGAACAGGGAAGGGGAAAAGGGGAGCAAACACGGAAGAAAGGTAGACATACAATCGTGCATGATGTACGCATTCATAGAATTATCACAGTACATTTCATTATCTTTTACAATTAGTATGTTAATAATAACAAGAAATGAAACAAATCTAAAAATTAAAAATGAAGATTGTGGTAGATTAGAATTATCATTCCAAGTTAAAATCTGTTGCAGAACCAATCTGATTAATTGTTATATTTTATAATGGGACACCATTTTCTAAATTTATATAAAAATGTTGACATTTCTAAAGAAAAGTTGTGACTGAGTAAGCTACCATAAATTTAAATTTCATATTTGTATGAACTACATAGGCACTTAAGAAATTTTATTAGACAATCAATGTACTTACACAGTAAAACTTTAACGTACTAAATATGCAAATTTGGGGTAAAATGTTTAAGAAAATGCAAATAAGTAATTTCACACATCAAAATAATTACATTTGTTGATTTATAAACAAAACATTATTTATTTACAGTAAAGGTGTATGGAAAGATTACATTTTAAAATAATGAATAATACTTATTAAAAAACTTCCCTCAGACATAAAAATCTTGTATTTGTAGGACTGAGAGTCACATTACACAGTGATATAAAGTAAAGCTATTTCCATATGGTTTTCATTATTTTACAGGGATATTATTTAATCTGGATAGTTTACATAATTAAAATTAGTGAATCTTTTCAAGTAAGTGTTTATCATTTGCATTTAAAATATAGTAACCAACTTTCATGCAGGTTATTTTATCACTTTTTATTTTCAAATGGTTTCGCTGCATTTCCAAGATATGGCTCTAATGGTTAATTAATACATTGAGCCCCACTCAGAAACTATATTTCTGAATAAACAAATTTTCATACTTGATGAATTTTGTGGAGTACCTACTTTTGGTGAACACTTATGTTTCTTTTTTCTTTCCAAAGGATCGTCAATTAATTTTATGAATACATACTGAACCAGGATGAGGAGTAGGTAAAACAAAAAGTAATTCACCAAATGCAAAACAATGCTTATGAAAGGACATCTGTGGAAGCTCTAGAGCCAATCTCTTAGACTCTAGCTAATGACTAGTAATGAAGTTACATTGCAACAAAACAAAACAAACATCTTGTAATTCACAGTGACTATTATACATTCTGTCAAAATATCCCGTGCAAATTGAGAACATACCAAATTGCTTCTTAGAAAGTCCTCTCTGGTGTCTCTGTTCTCTACACACCAAAAGCAATGTCAAATTCTACCTCCTCAGAGATCGCAGTTATCTCAGTAGTTTCAACTCTCGATATGCTGGGAGATAATTCTGCTATTGCACACGTGTCCATGAGGAAATGGTGTTTTAAAAAAGTACAAACACTTTTATTGAGATATAATTCACGTATCACAAAATCCATCCATTTAAAGTACACAGTTCAATAGTTTCTAGTATATTCACGTATTGTCCAACCACAATCACATCAAATTTAGAATGTTTGTCACCTAAGAAAGATAGCTTAGCAATCACACCATTTCCCCCAATGCCTTACTCCCACCCATAGGCTACCACTAACTTATTTTTTATCTAGATACATTTACCTACTTTGTATATTTTGAATAAAATGGAGTCACGCAGTGTGTTGACATCTGTGACCAGTATCTCTCACTGTGTATTTCCAGGGTTTATTTGTACCGCAGCATGCATCAATACTTCATTCCCTTTGTCTATCAGTTTTTATTTTTTTTACTTAGCCCACTTATATAACTTGATCTTCATTTAACTATTTCATTTAATTATATAGTAAAATTCACAGATCGCATGTGTGAAGCTCAGTAAGTTCTGACAAAGCGCATACACATGAACCGACGCGCCCTTTGCAATACAAAGTACTTTTATCGCCTTAGAAT
>RJWM01049957.1:0-11105 GCA_004363535.1 Dasyprocta punctata
AGAAAAATTTATTAAAATGTATATTTCATACATTCATGGGAGACTTTCAGAGAAGGATGAGTTTGAGTTCCAGCTTTTATAGCATCTTCAACAAAGGACAGCGAACTTTTAGAGAAAAGCCAGGAGAAAGGAAAAGAACTTGGACCATGTGGGCAGCGGTCTGTGGAAAGGCTGGTCAGTGGAGTTTTCTGTTACGGTCTCTGACAGTGAGAGTGTGGAGTTCAGTGCTTCACCTGTGTTCTCCCTGGCAGAAGGAAGGCAGGATACTGTTCTCTGTGTAATTTATGTCATGTGTTTTGGCAGAGAAGGGGAGGTCAGCGAGCTTTCCCGCACCCACTTCTTAAACTGCCTGAAGTCCTGCATATTTGGGGGCAGTGTATTCTTTCCTCCCTCTGCCTCCCTCTACACTCCTGCCGCTCTCAGGTGGTTCTCAGGCTCCTTTAGCAGCTGAGAGGAAGGGGCGTCTGAGCCAGCAGCAGAGCGCCCGCCCTGTCACTGCGGCGCACCTCACAGTCGCACCTGTGCTTCAGCCAGCGAGCGGACTGGGAGCGCTGGCTCCCGCAGGCCCCTGAGGCTGTGCGTGGCTCCACGGGAAGAGTCTGTGCTATGATCATGTCTTCCTCCAGGATTTCCTTCTGCTGTCTGTGCAGCAGCTGTTTGGTTGTGTGTACTTTGCAGCAGCTGCTTTTCCTAAATGCACTGTAACCATTTACGGAGCTGGGCGTGGTTAGTGTACTATGTCAAGGAAATGTAAAATTACACAGGTGACGGATGGCTTTAGAGGTCACACATCAAGATCTGTTTCTGGATTTGTAAACAGTACCCAGCATCCTTGGCCATGTGGGAGCGGGTGGCGTGGCGCAGAGGAACAGGGAGTCAAGAGTCGGAAGTCCCAGCCCGGCTGCGCCGCTGCAGTCCTGCCTTCAGATCTGGACAGGTTCTGCCCCTCGAGCCTCCATGTAAACTAAAATACTTCCTGGGAGTGATCATAAGGGTCTAGTTAGAGAGTATAGATGAAGACTCTGCTTACTGCTCAGTGCTATTCCAGTATTACTTACTTTAATAAACAGTGATGACTGTATGGCAGGCCCTTGAAACAAATTATTTCAGTTCGGCCCGTTTGTAACACTGAAAGAGGTGTTTTATACATTTGACCGATAAAGAACCTAGGATGCAAAATGTCTACCTGTATAGTCCAGGCTGGTCTTGAGTTCACTATGTGGCCCATGTAGGCGTCAAACACATAGCGATCTTCCTGCCTCAGCCTCCCAAGTGCTGGGATTGCAGGTGTGCACCACCACGGTCAGCTGAGCCCAAGTAACATGCTCAGGGACTGACTGTGAGGTGATGGTTTCTGATTTAATTCCCTTTTCTTTTTCTTTTCGCTGTGCCACTATGCCGTTGATGATGGATGATTAGTGGAGGCTTAACTCTAACAGCAGTTTGAATTATGCTTTCAAGTGTCCTAGACCAGGAGTCAGGAGATTCAGGCTGTCACTGTGTTTTTGTCTTATTTTTAGATAAGTTACTTAAATGCATCTTGTTAAATACTTTTAAAATACTTGACTATCTTTCTGCTGAATATTATTTAGATATTTTCTTCTGTGATCGAGTGTTTTACAGACGCTTCTTTGATATTTCATTATGGCTTGTGTTTGTTTTTAGTCATTCCTACACTGGCCAAGACTTCAGCGTGCAGGGGAACACCGGGAAGATCTCCTTGGATCAGATTGACTCGGTAAGCGTCGAGTCCTCTTCTACTCAGGCTTTTGTTAATGGGGGAGGCATAGATTTTCTTCAGGGACTTTTCAGTGATAAAATGGGAGAGAATGTTATTTTGGGGCTTCCTGATCACTTTTAAAGAAAATCTCATGTCCTATGCATATGATTGGTTTTCACCAAAGGAAAACCGAACTTAATGAGAAAGTTATTTATAGTTGAATAAAATAAAATTCAATAAATTATTCCAAAAGCCAATCTTTTAAGTAATGGTAGCCAAATGGTGTATGTTTATATTTGAGTACCATATATTTAGAAAAGGAGATATATAACGTGGTAAAGAATAGGTGTGCTAGATTGTAGCAGAATATCACAGACTGGTGACTCAGATGGGGCACACGCATCCTCTCCCCGCCGGAGGCTAGGCTTCCGAGAGCAGGCGGCGATAGGCTCGGTTTTTCCTAGCAGCCACGTGTCTTCTCGGTGGCCGCTTTGTGTCGTGTCTTCCTGCGGCTTCTCCACTGGCGGGCACATCCCTGGTGTGTCTTTATCTTCTTGTAAGAACACTGATCACGTTTAGCTCCAGCATCGTGAGTTCACGTGTAACCTTAATTACCTCGTGAAAGAGCCTGTCTCAAAGTACACTCACGTTCTGAGTTTTCATCCTTGTTTCCTCCAACCTCCCCCTACATCATTTGTTTCCCTTCCCATTTGAAAAAGACTTCCTTACTTCCTATTATCTATCTTTTATTTTGTTCTTTATTTATATTTTTGTTTTGTTGTCTAAGCGAAGCCATGAAATATTTAAACTTATATATCTGATTTTCTCACTTAACATTATGGCATCAAGGTGCATCCATTTTCCTACAAATGCCTCAAGTTTATACCATTCCTTGTGGCACGGTGGCATGCCATCGTGTATAAAAGCTACAGTTTCCTTATTCATTTATCTGTTGCTGGGCAGATAAGGCTTTTTCAAGAGTTAGCTGTTATAAATTGTCCTGCTAGAATGTCATTAATACACTTTGCTGTACTTTAATTTTTAGAATTTCTCTTTAATTTCTAATAAAGTCTGTACTCTATATACAAATGAAAAATAAGCTGTACGTAAAGTAACCTTTACTTAGAAGTTACCAAATTATTCACAGTAAATTAAAAATATATGAGACTTTTAATACCAGGAAATAAGAATCATAGTAAGGTTAGTAGACCCGAATGAACAGATTGTCTCCTATTTGAAAAATCATGATCCAGTACTTGCAGTTAAATACAGAGTTTTCCCAAAAAAGTGTGTACATCAGGAAAAGAAAAACTTGTATAAACATTTTAACAGTAAATTTGTTGAGACTTCATAAAGTAATACAAGTTGCCTTTGGCTTCTATAATTTTTTTATTCAAATAAATACCCTTTATTAAATAAAAAAAGGAATATTGTTAATTGGCTTCTACAGTTAGAAGAGGTGCTCAAAGTGGTGGCCATTGGCTTCCAGAGGTTGATGAGTACAGCAAACCGCTGAAGCGTGTCTACATTTTTTGGGCAGACTCTGTGTATCTAGAAATGGCAGTGGGATTATCTACCTAATACTAGTGATTCAGAATTTGTCAAGAATGTCTCATCTCTTAATTGCCTCTAAATAGTTATTTCATCTGTAAAAATCCCTCCTACTCCCCCACTACCCCGTCTTCCTCATGATTTGTGATTATGTGATTATATGAATAGTTAGGAATTGATGCTGTTCCAACACTAGCTAGATGCTTTCCTGTTCACAAGCCTGTGTGAACTTGGTTAGGTCCTATGGAGAGGGAAGGCTGAATAGTAATGGATTCATGTAGTGAATGTGTATTGAGCCTATCAGTTATGTTGTAGCCACTGAACTGTGTAAGTAGAGGTGAGTATAGCAGACACACAGAGACCCGTGCAGGAGTAAGACTGGGCGAGTCTTAGGCTAGTGGATTGTAGTAGTGTCAGGGTTCAGCTTATGACATACCATAGTTTTGCAAGCTTTTATTTTTTAAGATAGCCAGGGCACAGGATAGCTCTTCTTAGTATTTCTTATAACTATATGTGCATCTGTAACTGTCTTCAAAGAAAAAGTTTTTCAAACAAGAGATAGGCGAAGTAAATTTAGTAATAATTTATAAAAGTATAAATAATTTATGATATAGTATTTTATTTAACACCATATATTAAAAACACTGTCAATGTGTAATCAATATAAAAATATTAGTAAAAAAAACTCTGTCTACCATCACAGCGATATTTATGGTTTGGTTATTTCAGTTAGACTGAGTCACAATTGTACAGATTTTGTGGGGTCCCCAGTGTCTCCCTCATAACCAGAAGCTGTTCCTCTCGCAGCTCTCAACTACATCCTTCCCGCCCTGCATGCGCCAGCTGCACAAGGCCTTGCGGGAGAACCACCACCTCCGGCATGGCGGCCGCATGCAGTACGGGCTCTTCCTGAAGGGCATCGGCCTGACGCTGGAGCAGGCACTGCAGTTCTGGAAGCGAGAGTTCGTCAGGGGGAAGATGGATCCTGACAAGGTAATTCTGGAAAACCAGGACACTAACTGAGATTGTGATTTGGTCTGCAAACCAAAGGCTGCGTGTGTGTGTGCTTGTGTTACAGCCTGTTAGTGGTGCAGAACGACGAGGTTCATTCTGGGAAACGTATGTGCATCTTGCTCATGTTCAGTCCTGTTTATCCTTGCTCCGTGTTTTCCCACCTCCTCCTGTTCCACTCCCCGCCCACCAAGGTCTGAAAGGTCTGGGTTTTAAACACACTTTTGAGAATTCTAAAAGGTAAACATGTCTGCAAGGTAGTTTAGGTAAAAAGGAAGTTCCATAGTAGTGTGTGCTAATCGGAGGCTCAGGAAAGGTAACTTCTCCTTCACTGGTGTGCAGCTGTAGGTGGGGATTGTAGACTGAAATTGCTTTCTGAGTTGTTTCTGTAGGACCGCGTACATAGACATGTACATACATACATAACGTTTTGAAGACGAGATACTATGAGCAGGTCAAGTAAAAGCAACTTAAGATATTTATATTATGTTATACAGAATCTCTCATAGAGCACTTTTAGCTATCAGGCACTTTTTCAAACTGATCGGTTGCTTTAAATCTGTCACTGGTTCTCAGATCTTTCACTCCTGCTTCTATTTTCTTTTCAGTCATGCTAACTAATAATATTTTATTTTGAAATATGGTTTCTTGTCCCTTTTATACCACACTACACTGTGACGTAAATACTTTTATTTCTTGGCTTACTTTTTGATGTAAAAGGTTAATTATAAAACAAAGAATATTTACAGAGTACATTTTGTAACACCTGCTTTCTTACGTCAAGTGTTGGTTTGCTAGAGTCACCACAACAAAACGCCGAAGTCCAGGTGGCGCATACAGTAGAAATCTGGAAACGCCTGGCGAGGTTAGTGTGGTTCGCAGGTTGTTGTGCTGACACAGTCTTCTCTGCATCCCCGAGCCCACGCGTCCGGAGGACGTTCAGAAGCCTTGCTCTTTCCTTTCCAGGCACTTGAAGGAGAAGACGCCCTCTTGCAGGGCGGCCAGCCGTTTTTACTAGTCCGGCCTTCTGACTGGACGAGGCCTCCCTTGCTAGGGAGTGCAGTCTGCTTTACCACAGGCATGCCCAGTGTGACAGTGGCACGTCTCGCCAAACGTCTGGGCACGTCACAGCCGGTTCAGGCTGACACTCAGAGTTACAGTTGGTAAATATTTATAAGTTGGAGGAAAAGGCAGTGGTTTTGAAGTAGAAAGAGAAAAAAGTTGAGGTAGCATTTTAGCTTAGTTTGTGCTGTAAACTCAGAGAGCAAAGAAGAGGGAAGGAAAGTCAGTGCCTCTGCCCGCATGGGGCCTGCCGTGCGCTCCAGGTGTTTGGCCAGGACACCTGTTCGCTGACCAGCCTTCCCTGGGCATCTAGGGTGGCCGGTGTGTCCCTGGTTCAACTTTGCAGCTTTTTAAAAACACGTTCAACTTTTTTCTTATGAGATTTTTATTTTGCAATATTAAGCATTGTGCAAAACTTATGTATTATATTCGGTAATTTTTAGTTTTGTAGATATATCACAGTCTGTGTTTTCATAAACTTATTATCATAACACATATGTTATTTTGACTAAAAGGTTGTTAAGTTATGTTTGTGAATCACTGTGGCATTTGGCTGTTCTGTTGTTACACAGTCTGTAAATAAATGGTCATGTTTTTCTCAATTGTATTATAAACTTTTACAGTGGAACTAAGGGATACTAAATTATAATATTCTCTTCAACTTAATAGCTATACCTGTTTGTCAACTAACATTCAATTCAAAATAGGCTTAAGAGACATAGAAAATAGTTGGCTTAAAATACTATTTATAGATAGAATGGTTATAGAGGATGTATATGAGACATTTTTATAGTACTCTAAAAGACTTAGGTAAGAAAGTATCATTGAGGTAATGTGAGAAGAGAAAGTTATTAGGGTGGATCGTTCTAGAGACGATCAATCAGGATTTGAAGAAGTGAATGACTTTAATTAGTAGAGAAAGAACTAAGAACACAAATACACCATGAACAAGAAATGATAAGAAAGTAGATAAAACATCTGTTTGCATTTCCAGTCTCTGTTCATTCACTGAGCTGTTTTGTTAGCTGTTTTGGGCATTGCTTTGTGTTTGGTTGCTGTCATTTAAAAAATAAAAGATGATAAAAGGAAATAGGGAGACCTCATGCATGTGGTAAGGGGACCAAGGAGGAAGGGTGGGGAAGGGGACTTGAAAAGGTTTAAGACGTGACATGTGCCGAGTATCCAGAAGGAACTTAATCATTGTATGCCACAGACGAACTAAAATCGTCGTCAGATGATGATGAGGAAAATGGGGGAGGAAGATCTAGAGACAGAGGGAGGGAGGAGGGTGAGAGGGGGAAAGGAACTAAAAAGAATCAAGATGTGCTATGTACAGGCGCCTGCTCCTGAAGATGAATGTAAGCATCGTATACAGCAAACGCAAAATACTTTAAAAACAATTAAATCTCTCATGTACTGAATGTAACCTGGGCCAATCACTGCACTAGAGAAAAAAAAAAAAAACTGTGCTTCTGGATTTCTCTTTTGAATTGACTTTCTCTATCCTTGAATACTGTTTTATTTAAATGTGTATTTTTCTAGAGAATAAGGAATCTTAGTATTAAAATACCAACCATTTGTGAGGAGCATCCTGTTGCTATGAATGATCTTATAGCAAACCAATTGTTACCTCAGTCCAGAAATCTTGGGTTTATAATGTAAAGTTTTCAGTTTTAGGCTTTGCTGTGTTTAGTATGAATACTTATGATATATTAAAAGTTTAAAAGTAAAGCCCTTTCAGCTCACCTTTATCAGTGCTGGTTGGAAACATTTAAAAATTGCAATAGGATTCTTAGGATTTGTGAACAATCCTATAAGAAATATTTGAAATTTTGAATATTTTATTGTTTAATGTTCAAGATTCCCGAAATAATTGCACCTATGCTTTATGCAAATAAAATGTGTTTTATTAATCATAATAAAGTTTTATGCATGCTTTTCTTAGTTGTAATTATAATTTAATACCAGTCTACCTGAGAAAGAACCTCAGTATGTATAAAAGATTAAATTAACCAAATCTTTATTTAAAGCATGAAAAAACAGACCTCTAAAGTATGCTCTCACTGGGAACTTGGATATTAAATCACTTCAGTCTCTAGAATTAAATTGGAGAAGATAATTTGTCTAATAAAGTCAAAGCAATGTGTCCTCTGAATCGTGTTTCCTACAGTGTTGTTACTCTGAGTTGCCTTCACCTGGCTGTATTGAATATTAAGCACAAATAGATCATGCACGTGTTATATAGCTGGATTCCTGTCCTTGACAGCATATTTAATGCCCACTCTATGTTGTCGTAATTGAATCAAGGAACATTTAGCATTGTTTAGAAAGCTTACCTACTGTTCCAGAATCTACTTTGCATCATGACTCAGAGCAGGCTGGTGCTGTCAAAGATGACTGTCACAAGATTAAAATTTTGGCTGATGAGGTGTGAGTATAGGAAGCATATTTATTGCCAGATTTCTTTCTAAAGATGAGTGGCTCTCTGTGTCAGCATCATTTGTGAGTTTGTTACAGGCGCTTTCTCAGTTCTGAAAACATGATGTCACTCTTACTTTTGAGATTTTCCTTTTAGTGGCCAGGAACCCAGACTGTGATTTTCTCTCTTCTACTTCACTTTATCTGATAATTCTGTTTTCACTTCTGGCTCCTTCTTCTGTGTTCCAAACAGTGGGCATTTCTCAAAATTTACTCTGTTTTAAATGTCTCCTTATACTTTCTGTTCACCAGCTTACTTGCTGTTATAGTGTGGTCGGTTGGATGGCCCCCAACAAAGCCTCATGTAGTCATGGACAGGACTGAGTCTGGCATTTGTGATTGGTTTGTTGTCTGGTGTTGGGATTGGAGATGAGAGTGCTGCATCCACCCAGGGGTGGAGCCGACATGCAGTGTAAGGGCGAGAGGAAGATGCGTCTCTCTCTCTCTGTCTTTCTTGCCAGTTTGCCTTGCTGTTTGACAGCTGCCATGAATGGCGGCTCCACCATGCCACTGCCTTGGAGCCAACTAAGTATGGACTGAAACCCCCGAGCACTGTAAGAAATAAACCTTTCCTTCCCTAACTTTGGGCATCAAGTATTCTGTCTCAGCAATGAGTGAAAAGTAACTAAGACACTTGCCTTCCAAAAACTTTCTCTCATTTTTTGGAATGCTTCTCAAATCTGCATTTCCATGTTTTCACAATATGTATTCTCAGTAAGTAATTATAGAATTAAGGAAGAAAGGAAAAAAGCCAGTAAACAATAAAAATGTCTGTTTATTAAATTTCAGATTGATACCAAATTCAAGACCTGTTTTACCTCTGCTGTGATCCCAGGCAAGTCAGCTCCTGCCCCTTCTCTAGGCTGGTGGAACCTCTAACTCCTGTTACTCAGATGGACCACCTGAGTGTTGATGCTTTCCTTGTGCTGTTCTGCACATTGTTTCTCAGAACTCACCCCAGTGCCCCCTCTGCCTTTTCCTGATCTGGGAGATCAAGCCTTTGCACTGAACCACATCTCAGCCCTTTGCTTAGTTTTTGTTTTGAAACAAGGTCTCACTAAATTGCCCAGGCTAGACACAAACTCGGAATCCTCCTGCCTCAGCCCCACAAGTACTGGGATTCCAGTTATGCATCACCACACCTGACGTCTCCAAACATTTCTTGAATCCACTTTTTCTGCTTTGTTCTTACCACTATTACAAGACCTAACCTGGTCAACTATTTATTCCCTTCCTAGTCTCGTCTAAGTTCTGCATACTAGTTCCCTATTAATCTTTTAAAAACATAATCATCCCTGGTTTAAAGTTCACTAAAAGTTTTTTTCCTGGCCAGAAGACAAAGTTCATTTAAAACTATGAAATTCGGGCAGTAACATTTCTCTTTCTCTTCCCTAATCATCTATTATTTTCTTAAATCCTAAACTGCACATGAACTCGAATAGCATTTGAGAACATTTTTAAGCAGAAAAACTGTCCTTCGGAATGAAATCTTGCACAGAATTCCAACATATAAAAGCAGATGATGGGGGAAAAGTCAGTGATATAATGGCACTTTGTGAGGGAAGCTGGAGCCAGCTAGCTCATCTCAGGCTCTTGTGGCTCCTGCCCCCTCTGCTGTGGAGTTGGAGTTGTGCTGAGAAGGCAACCTGAAGACCATCCACTACATTACATCGCTTGAACTTCTACTCTAGGAAGTGATCTCTGCTGCAGTTTACTGCCTCTCTCCCCTCTTTGCCCTAACCTTCTCCATTCTAGCTCATATGAAACTTCTAATAAGCAAGCACAACGTTTAGTCTACTTCTGGAAGCTTTACTGATTATTCCATGTCAAGCTAACTTCTCTTCCCTTATGAATACCAAAAACAAGAATAGCTGACACTGCTGGTCCAAACTGTTGATTCCTCACCACTGTCTGTGTTTCTGTATATACGTCAGTACTGTGCACATTCTGTAGTGCAACAAACAGTATTGTTTTTAGGAAGTTATTTCTAAGAGAAGAACAGACCCAAAGCCGGATTTCCTGGTCTTGCCGACTACATAAGGAAACGGGGCAGTGGGCATGGAGCATTTGTCCTGGGAGTTTGAGATGATTCTCAATCTGGCATGGATGAAAACAGCGACACTCATGGAAATGGAGTGTGTGTTGGAGGTAACTGAGGAAACAGGGCCTGTGGAGGTGGAAAGACAATGTCACACACGTTTTTAAGGAGACTGCTGCGTAGGGTGAGTCTCCCCTCCTAAGTGGTGCCCCCTGAGCACGCGGACTGGTTCTGTCTTTCCTACCACCTCATACCCAGCCATGGCACAGTATCCAGCAGATCCTAGGTGCTCAGTAAAAGTTGAATGAGTGAATTGCATAAGGAGATCAGCAAGCATCCCTGTTTATCAGACACGTGAAGAATGGATGAGAGATTAGAATTTGGTGTAGTATTTCAGGAAGAGAGAAATCTGGAAGATCATGCTCTCTGCTCATCTTTATAATAAAGTACAGTAGAGGGCCGGGCATTTAGCTGAGCAGCACAAGCACCTGCCTGGCAAGCACAGGGTCGTGAGTTCAATACCCAGTACAACAATAATGATAATAAATACCGTAAAAAGTAGCCGAGGAGATCAATTACCAAAAGGATTTGGTACAATTAAGGCTTGCAGAAAGTTGAAGAAAGTATAAAATAATAGTTTCCAAAAGTATGCTAGGCAGCTAATTAATGATAAATAAAAAAGATGCTACACTACAGAATGGCTGTAGTGTGACCATTTATTGGTACTGACATATAGCAGGTGCTACAATATTAATTTTTATGTATACTGTATTATGTTATCCTTAAAACAGTTGGAGATAGACCTTACTATTTAAGTCGGTTTACTAATGAGAAGCCAGAACTAGGCCATATATTTATAGTTGGTTAAGTCAGCACTCTCTAGCTTTCTCTCGCAATGTCTTCTGGCCTTAGAGTAAAAGCAGAGAGCGCGTAAGGTTGGGGGAGGGTGGCAAAGCAGAAACATGTGTTGGAGATAAATGTAGGTTTTATTGGCTTTATGATATTTATAAATGAATCCTGTAAAAAGATGTAAAAACCTGTAAATGATTCCTGTGTCTTATTTAATGCAGTCCCACGGCACCATCATAAGATATTAGCCTCCTTTTCGGGAGAATTTAACGTGTTTTCCACTGGCAGAAACGTGACAGATGCCCCTACCTGATGAGAGCCCAAGTCTGCTGACTCTATGCCTGGGGCTCCCTCAGCTCTCAGGAGGAGGAGGCGGGGGAGGATGGGGGAGGAGGA
>RJWM01049958.1:0-10930 GCA_004363535.1 Dasyprocta punctata
AAAAAAAAAAAAAAAAAAAAAAAAAAAAAAAAAAAAAAAAAAAAAAAAAAAAAAAAAAATCTACCAACAATAAATACTGGAGGATTTGTGGGGGAAAAAGGAACCCTTCTCCATTGTTGGTGGGAATGCAGACTGGTGCAACCACTGTGGAAATGAGTGTGGAGATTCCTCAGAAAACTAGGATTGGAAGTCCCATTTGTCCCAGCTACTCCCCTTTTGGGTATTTTCCCAGAAGAATTAAAAACATCGTACCACAGCAATATATGTGCACCCATGTTTATAGCAGCACAATTTGTAATAGCTAAATCTTGGCAACAATCCAAATGCCCATGAATAGAGGAATGGATAAAAGGATGTGGTCTTTTTATACAATGGAGTACTACACTGCCATAAAGAAGGACAAACTGGACACTTATAGGTAAGTGGATGCAACACAAGACCACACTCATAAGTGAAATAAATCAGACTCGCATGTGTAAACATCATATTGTCTCCCTAGTGTGAAAAGCTGAAAGAGTAAATAAGATCCAAAATGTACAACACCTATTGTAAAATGGGAAGATGCTTCAAAAGGAAAGAGAATCTAAGATGGGGAATGGAGAAACGAAGGGAAAAGAAAAAAATATATAAATATATAAGTAAATATATACAAAAGATAGTTAAGATAGTTATACTACTAATTTCTCTTAGTTCATTGAAAAGAAAGATTTGTGCTAATATTGTTTGGACAATTAAATGCCAATATTTTGTACTCTGAGTAACTAATTTAAAGATAGCAATACATAATTTATTAACCATTGTTACCCTCTATCTTCTTTTAAAATTTTGTTTTATTCTTTCTCTCTTCAAAATAAAATTAAAAAATAAAAAACATTAAAAGTTAGGGCTGGGGATGTAGCTCAGTGGTGCAACACCAACCTAGCAAGTGTGAGACCCCGGGTCTGACTCCCAGTACCAAAAAAGGACCAAAAATTCCTTAAACATTTGTTACATGCCAATCACAAGGCTAGACATTGAGAAACTAAATGATTAAAAGCCCTCCTATGAAGAAGCTACTAGTAGAGGACTGATTCAGGAACACGCTACAACACCACATGATTAGTGCTTCAGACTAGTGCTTTAAACTCTAGAACTTTGGGATTCCAGGAGGGAGAAGTCACTCCAATAACTCATGACTTCATAGAGGACCTAACAATTGGACTAAGCTTTAAGAAAAACTGGGTACAATGGTACCTCAATTCATGAACTTAATTCTATCCTTGATGCTAGTTGCAAACCAAATTGGACAAGAACTGAATCAAATTTCCCCATAAGGTCAACATTGTACCTAACCAATGAATTTGATTCAGTTCTCGTCCAACTTGGTTTGTGACCAGAATCATGGAAAGAATTAAGTTCATGAACCAAAGTGCTAGCGTATCCTCTGGACAAAAGGCACAGGGAGCAAGTGAGGTAAGGAGACACACAGAACAGTAAATACTAAGATATGGGAACACAAGAAAGTCAAACATGAGTGATTCCATTTCCAGAAAAATCGCTTTCATTGGGACGGCTGCTTCCCTTTACAACTAGGAAGTTGCTATAGTAGCTGAGGACTACTAACAGGATGGGCAGGCCTGAAGATCCCACATAGTGAGCAAAAAAGGTGTGGTGGGCACACTTGTAGGCTGGGTAGATTCGGCAGGACAGGCACACTTGCTATGACTGGCTTACCAGGTATGACACGTGTATTGCTGGTGTTACGTTTCCTTTTTTTTGGCTGTTCAGTAGTTGGCAACTTTTGATCTATAATTTCTAGGTTAGCCTCAGCATCATTTAGTGGATGATCGAGATTTTCACCAAGATGCGGCTTCTCAGGAACATTATTCAGTGGAACATTACCAGGTGAATTGTGCTGGGAGACTACACACTCATCCACTTCTCTTTTATCTGAATAAATTTGGCAGTGGTCATGGGACTTCCCTTCTTTTAGCTCAGGAATTTCCAACTTATTGTTGCTATCATCGTCATCATCAATAACAATTACTACTGGATAGTTCCAGGTATGGATAGTAGGCTCTTCTTCCACCTCCTCCACGTCCACCTCCAACTCCTCTTCGTCTTCCTCCTCAGTGTCAGAAATCACTTCCACAACCTCATCTGAAATTCATGACACATAAACATACTCCTTATATACTAAACACCAGCAGATTACTAAGTATAAGTTAAACAAGCTAGAAACTGTGACTATAAGTTACAGTTAAGAGTCAGTTATTTTAGATTGTTTTTACTCTGTTTCTTTTTTATTTTACTAAGAATAATGACAGGCCGGGCGTGGTAGCACATGCCTTTAATCCCAGCACTCGGGAGGCTGAGGTAGGAGGAGCATTGTGAGTTCGAGGTCGGCTTGGGCTACAACGCGAGCACAAGGCCGGTCTGAGCTACATAGTGTGACCCTGCCTCAAAAAACTAGGGCTGGGAGTTTGGTTCAGCAGCTTAAACGCCAGGCAGGCACAAGGTTGTGAGTTCAAACGCTAGTGCCAAAAAAAAAAAAAAGAATAATGACAGGTAAAACAGCAACCAGGCCAGGTATACTGGCACATGCCTGTAGTCCCAGTACTCGGGAGGTTGAGGAAAAATGATTGCTGTGAGTTTGAGGCCAACCAGGGCTACAGAGTGAATTCAAGCCCAACCTGAACTACACTGTAAGACCCTGTCTCAAGAACAACAATAACAACAACAACAAAACAAAAACCCACCAGCAATCATACTCATGTTTATAGCAGCACAATTCATAATAACTAAATCTTGGAAGTAATCTATATATTCACCAGTGGAAGAATAAAGAAAATGTGTTATTTTTACACAATGGAGTACTGTTCTGTCATGAATAAGGATAAACTTGAGCTATTCATAGGAAAATGGATGCGCCTTGAGACCATAATGTTAAGAGAAATAATTCAGACACACAAACTTAAGTATCTCATGGTCTCTCTGATGTGAGCTATCCAAAATATAAAAAAAGAGCAAAATAAAAGGTAGATAATAAGAAACAGGGAAATAAATCTTTGCCAAAGGCAAAGGGACCACTGGGCATGGTGGTACATGCCTGTAATTCTAGCACTTGGTAGGCTGAGGCATTGCCATGAGTTCGAGGCCAGCCTGGGCTACATAAGTAAGTTTAAGGCCAGTGTGAACTACATAGTGAGACCTTGTCTCAAAAAAAAAAAAATACAGGGAAAGCGACCAAGAGATAGAAGGGAATGGGAGAGATGGAAGGGGAAAGAGATTTTTAAAAAATTAACATATGTACATACACTAACTCTCCCACAAGGAATGTAATCATGCATTGCAAATATGTACTAATAAAAAATAAAAATTGAAAAAAGGCTGGAGATTTAGCTCAGCACCATAAGCGACTACCTGGCAAGTGCAAGGTTGCAAGTCCGATCCCTGGTACAGAAAAAAAAAAAAAGAAGAAGAAAAAGAAAAAGAAAAACATTGAAGAAAGAAAGATAAAACAGCAATCAAATCATATTCTCTAAGTAGCATGATGGTTCCCAAACACAGGTCTAAAGACTTGTATCCACAGCAAAACTAAGAGAAACTAGAACAAAAATGTGGTATTTCCTTCAAATCAAGTTAAATTTCTATAATTCAAAGGCCACCCTTTAGTTTGTTATTACGTTCTGGCTAAACATTTGATTTTCTTTATGCAACTATGGAGACAGGAGATGGTTGCTAGCATGTACTTATGTATGCATGTATGTATTTATTGATTGGTTGTATTTCTGTTTGTTTGTTTTTGAGGCAAAATCTCATTATGTAGCCCAGGCTGGCCTCAAACTTGCTGCAATCCTCCTGCTTCAGCCTCCCAAGTGCTGGGATTACAGGCATGCACCACCACACCCGGCTGGCTAGCATGTTTTAAACCACCATCTCCTCACAAGTCTTCATCAAACTGGACAGAACACAAAGCCCACACTTCTTACTCCTTTCCTCATTATTCCCATGCACAGAGAAGGAGAGAAAGATAGGAAGAGGGAGCAACAGAGTGGCCTGCATACTTCTGAGTCTCAAGCTCTCAACTTTCTCCTCTTTCCTGCTTTGGTACAGTTCTAGACAGGTAAGAGCTCTACCAAGAGGGACGCCTGAGATCCAAGGCAGCAGGAAACTAACCTGGCCATGTCTGCAGTCAAAACACATGAGGAACAAAATGGTGGCCCTTGCTATTAAGTGACTCCAAACGCGGTGTGAGGCTTCTGACCCTGAAACCACTATGCACGATGAGGCTTTGGAGACAGCTACTTCTCTAGGGAGCAGTATACTTGCCTTCACTATTTATCTCGTACATCTTCATTTTCTTTCCTCCATGAGTATATTCATCATCAGAATCAGAATCAATCACCACAACGCTGAGTGATGAAATAGGAAAAAAGTGATAAATATGAATGCAGCATTCTCTTCATAGCATTTTCTACCTTATTTACAATGAACACGATCATTTGTTAACTTTTGGCTTGTTTCCCACAGTAACTGTTCCCTTAATCAAACTACTCAATCTTTCCATTATTTCTGCTTTTTCATCTTTCTTTGCTTTTTTTAGTACATGTTTACAGTTCATGCCAGTTACAGTCATCTTGGGGAGTGCATATATGCACATACCACAGCTTGCTTTTTTAGTTCCCTTCCTCTTCCCTCCCCCTCCCTCCTCCTCAGATTCCCCATCCCTATTTTCATTCTTGTTGATATTAATCTTAGTTGATATTAACCTTGTTTATGGCCTATAATGTTTACATTCCCTGAAGTTATCAGGTCCCTGTGCATGGCATATCTTTGTTCTACTTATTATCCCTTCCATTCCTCCTCAGCCCTTGCCCTTGTTCCTTGTACCATTTCCTTATCACAAGAGATTCATCCCCTTGTCCCCTTCTATCCATCCTTTATCATTCTCTTTGGTTGTACATTGCCTCATTCAAATAAAAGGTATCATATTGTATTTAAGCTTGTGTGACTGGTTTATTTCACTCAACATATTTTCTAGGTGTATTCATTTTCTTACAAATGTCTCAAATTGATCCTTCTTTATAGCCAAGTAATATTCCATGATGCACAATTACCATGTTTTCTTTATCTAATCGTCTGGGGATGTGTAAATAGGCTGCTTCCAGGATTTATCTATTATGAACTGTGCTGTTATAAACATTGGTATGCATGTGCTGCTGCAGTATGATGTCTTATGCTTCTTGGGGAAGATATCTAGCATGGTGTCACTGGATCATATGGAATTTCTAATTTCAGTTCTTTGAGGAATCTCCATACTGATTTCCATAATGGTTGTACTAGTTTACATTCCCAACAATGCAGGAAGGTTCCTTTTTTACCATAGCCTTGTGCTTGCTTAGGCAGCACATACACTTTTTCACCACAGCCTCACTAGCACTTGTTATTGTTTGATTTCTTGATGATAGCCATTCTTTCCTGAGTAAGATGGAATCTTTGTATTGCTTTTTTCCCTCTGTCTCCCACACTTTCAAAAGGAGATATCTGAGAATAACTAGGATCTGTCAGAGCCTATGTATTCACACAGTTTCAGTACAGGAGAAAAACTGATCAGGAAAATGTCTAGTGAATTTGTTGTTGTGGAACTGGGGACTGAACCCAAGGGCTTTGTACTGAGCTATATCCCAACTTTTTTTTTTGTTTTTTGAGACAGGGTCTAAATTGCTAAGTTGCCCAAGCTGGGCTCCCAGAATGCTGGAATCACAGGTGTGCAACACTCTGCCCACCCTGTCATTCTTTATTTGAGGAAGGTAGAGAGGCAGAGAAGGAGAGAAGCAGCCTCAGAGCAGGGAGGCTTTTCCTCAGTGATGTTCTGCAGCCAGAAGCCAGCACCTGCTGCTTTTGTGACAGATGGATCTGGCAGGAGTCATGCACAGCAGTGACCCTGTGGTCTCCCAGGGTTCAGGTGGTAAACACCCGCTCAGGTCCTTGGCTGACCTTGGCATTTGGGTCAGAGGTTCCAGCAGGTTGAAATTTGCTACCCTCCTGTATTTTCTAAATAGTTTATGATAGGTGTGATATACTTTCATGACAAGAGAGAAAAATACTTTAAATGCCTGTTATAGGACTTGTTTATATCTATCACAGAAAGGAATGTTAATCTACTTCCACCATGTTTTCTACTTTTTAACTGCCAAGTTGATAGGCCTTTATTATCCTGTTAACTACTCCAGCCTTAAACTTCACTCTTCTCTTGATTTTCTGGTACATAGACATTTTTTTGTTTCATCGCATTTTTCCATCTATTCCTATCCACACACTTCTCTTTCCAGACTCAATCATGGATTTACTCACAACCCAATCAATATCTAAGGATAGGGTTGCTAATCCTATTATAGATGTGCCAGTCAATCTATTATACCCAGTCCAACTTCTCTTCTGCTTCTACTTGTCCTAACCCAACTTTCTACCTGGAAATCCTATGGGATGGGGTGGTACTCACTATGCACAGATTTGATGATGTCGACTTTGGTTTGTCAATTATCCATCCTCAGTAACTCCTTCCTGTGCTCTATTGACTGTTAGATGTCTTGAATATCAACCCTGCCATCTTACTTTTCTCATTGCTGAGACAAAATACCCAACACTCACAAGTTAAGGAAGGAAAGGTTTATTTAGTTCACAATTTGTAGACATTTTTGGTCCATAATAGGCTGGCTCCAAGGCCAGTTGGTATGGCTGAAGGGCAAAAGTTCATCACAGACAGAAGGTAGCAAAGCAAGTAAGCAAAGGACAAGACAAACCTCTTTCTATCCCTTACATTGTATCCGGGCTACCAGGATTATGGCGGTGCCAAACCAATCAGTGGACTGATTCAGTAATCACTCTTCCTTAATCCTAGTACCCTTAGTCCTAGCATCATATCATGAGTCAGTCACACACCCTAGATCCAGCCACCTCTGAAAAAGCCCCACCTATGAACATGTGAGGCTTGGGGGGCGGGGATCTAAACACAAGCCCTAACACCTACCTACAGGCCCCTGAATTTCAACACGTCCAAAAATGAACTCATCACTTTTCTCCCCAAATCTACTCTTCTTATAGTCTCCTTTATATAGAAAGCAGGTGGGTCTGCACCAAGACCCTCAGGTACTCCTGGCAGGCCCCGCATTATGGGTTTTCTTTAAATGTTTGTTCAATGTCTACCTAGCAGCAACTGGAATAAACTTAATTTTTCTATTTAAAAATCAGATACACTGCCAGGCGTGGTGGCATACTTGTATAATCCCAGCACTGGGGAGACTGAGGAAGATCACTGCAAGTTCGAGATTAGCCTGGGTTATAAAGTAAGCTCAAGGCCAGCCTGAACTGCATAGTGAGACCCTGTCTCAAAAAGACAAAAAAAAAAAAAAAAATCAGGTCCATTTTTATTACCAAAGAAAGACTTTATTATAAATAATATTATAAACCAAAATATTTCTTAAGAGCCATGATAGATCATTTAAGATGCAAATAACAGTAATGGAAACATTTTTTGTTCATCAAAATATACACCTGAAGAAGGGTGAAAATCATATTTCAATAAATCTTACTAAAAATGTATAATTAATAAAACCTGATAATTTCCAATTAATGGTTTTATACATTGCTTCATTTGGTTTTAGAATTTAAGCTGAATTCAACTGCTGACTTTAAATGAGCTTTCACATACAAGTGTCAGGCGTGACACTAGTTGCTTACATGCTGCAAAAACAGTGGGTATGTGCTTCTTTCAGCAGCACATATACTAAAAAAATAGGGGTTAAGGGTGCACATTAGTGGTAGAGAAAGTACTTAATATGAAAGAGGCCCTGGATATGATCCCCAGGACCACATATGCACAAAAAATGAATTCAGATTCATTAATTTGGGCTGGGGGTGAGGCCACAGGTTCAACCCTCAGCACCAAAAACAAAGAAAGCATAACAAAAACTTTCAACAGAGATAATCAGAGCTAGTCAGAAAAAAAAAACATTTTTTTCACTTGACAGCACTATTTGGCTTAATGGGGGAAGGGGAGAAAATTTTCAGTGCACATTCCCTCACTAACTCAAGGAGCTAATGTGGAAGCCATAGTAAAGTGACACATGCTTTGGACTTACTCAAGTAATTTTCCAGTAATTTTTTTCAGAGCTCCCTATCATTCATACCTAGACAATGACCCTTCATCTCACTCTGGCCAGAGCAGAGGGCTGACCACAGGAATAGGACTAGATAAGGCTGAAAGATAGGTTAGGCCAACTCACAGAGATCTATTAATACTGAGTTAAGCAGCTTGATTTTCATATGATGAGCTATTTGAATTATGTGTCAAACCAATGCCTCAGGAGATTCTTCTGGAAATGGTGTGCAAAGTGGATCAGCAGAAAGAGAAATCAGGGTGAAGGGTCCACTTTTTTGACTAGTGGAGACTGAAATCTAAGGCAGGAGTCACAGAAACTTTTTTGTGGGGGGTAGTGGGGATTTAACTCAGGGCCTTGTGCATGCTAGGCAAACACTTTACCACTAAGCTACAGCCTCAGCCCTTGGCTATGGTATGTTTTTTGTTTTTCTTTTTCTTTTTCTTTTTCTTTTTGAGGGAAATGAACTCAGGACCTTGTGCTTGCCAGGCAGGCACTTGTACTACTGAGCTATACCCCTGGCCCACAGAAACTGACCAAAGAGGTAATGGGCCAGGAATAAGAAATCTAATATTTTGAACCTGGTTGTAAAGTCAACCATTATGATGCTATTAAGTACCACAGCGATCACAGAGAAAATGTGACATTTACTCTTAAATCTTTTTTTTTTTGCGGCACCGGGGATCGAACTCACAACCTCGCGCCTGCCAGGGCAGGCGCTTAAGCCGCTGAGCCAAACTCCCGGCCCTAGTTTTTTGAGGCAGGGTCGCACTATGTAGCTCAGGCCGGCCTTCCGCTCGCGTTGTAGCCCAAGCCGGACTCAAACTCACAACGCTTCTCCTACCTCAGCCTCCCGAGTGCTGGGATTAAAGGCATGCCCCACCACGCCCGGCTTCTTAAATCTTCTTACCCAGAACATCAAAGTTTTCTCCTTTAAAAAGGTCACGTGGGGTGAGGAGAAAAAAATAGCAGAGTAGTGGGTGCCAACAACTCAGCTTCTCTAGGACAGTGTCTAGAGTCTGGAAAATAGTAGCACTGGGAGGGATCAAAGTAAGAAGTTACCTAGGAGCCATGAGGGAACTGACAAAAGAGAAAAAAGGACTAAAAGATAGAGAAGAAATAGAACACATTGCAGAGAAGAGGGGGGACCCTCTGCAAACTGTGGCTGAGAGCAGCTGGTCAGTCGCCATCTGGGAAACAGAATGAAACTAAAAACTTTTCCTTCATGGAGGACCACACTGGGACTGAGACAATCAGTGACAGGTGGAACCTCCAAGATAAAAAACACAGGGACACTACTTCCAGAGCGTCAACAGTTGGTGAGTGACTTCGGGCCAACATCCATTGCCATAAATGTGGAATGAGAGCTGGCAGAGACACCATCCTAGGGAAGGGCTCAGCATTTGAACCTGGGTCCCAGAGCAGCCCCTTGGCTCCAAGCTGTGCTCCATACTGTCAAGTCCCCAAGTCGAGAAGGGAACAACTGCCACAGGAGACGGTTAGCAGTTGGACAACAGGCCAGAGGGAGTCCAGCCGAAGGGCTAGGGCTGGTCAACATGGACCCAGATCCTGCAGTTGGAGGCCAGGTTCAGCCTAAGTTACACAGGATTGCAAGGTCAGCAAGGCCCTGTTCCCACCATATGCAGATGTCTGCATCCAGCACAGTTCTGGGGACAGACTGCAACCTTAGACTTCCAGCATAAAAAGAGACAAGGCTTGAACTCTGCTCCTTAATCCTCGAGGCTGTGGAAAAGACCCATGTGTCCAAAACAATAGAAAATATTGTCTTTTTTACCCTTCTATTTTCCTCCTTCTGTTCATCCCTCCCCCATTTTTATTCCATTATTTTTCCCATTTTTCTGAAAGAGAGCGTGCACATGTATGTGTGCTTCTCTTCCTCTTGCCTTCTTCTGTCTAGTTTATAGAGGGTTTGAGATTTCTCCTTTTTTTGTTTTTTGTTTTTTTTTTGTTTTTTTTTTGTTTTGTTTTCTTGTGTTTTTGAGACAGAGTCTCACTATGCAGTTCAGGCTGGCCTCAAACTCACAATGATCCTCCTGCCTTAGCCTCCCGAGTGCTGGGATTACAGATGTGTACCACCATATGGCTCCTTTGTCACTTTTTATTTCTTCTACTTTATTCTATATCTTTTTTCCTGAATTCTTTTTCCTGTTTCTTATCCTTTCTTTATTTTTCTTTCTCTTTTCTCCCCCCTTTCAATTGGTCTCCCTTTAACTTTTTCTCTAATATTTGTATTAGTCCTATACTCTCTTCTCATCCCCCTTTCTCCTTTCTCACCAGATTTTATGCCCAGTTTTCCCTGTTATCCCCACCTACATATATAACATGCCTCTACCACCATTGTGATCCTTTGTCCCCTTCTATTTCCTCCTTCCCATACCACATAGCTTAAGACCTGGAAAAAAAACCCTTTTTCTTTTCTTCTTCTCCCCCTGGCATTACTCAGTCTCCAACCCACTGGGCTTTAGATAACTGATTTTATAAAATTACTGTGGAATGCTTTTTTTTCTTCTTCTTCTTTTTCTTCTTTTTACTGTTAGAGGAGACAAAGCTATCACATTTAGCACATAATAGCTGTGGGCCAATACTTGGGCTATTACAATATTTACAATACAACTGTGAATTTCCTCTCTAGGCCAAAGGGAGATCCAAAATAGGGTCTCCTGGTATGTTCTCAACTTGCCCGGATAGATACCAGTGTAACTGATTAGCTTGCTATTGCTGTAGCTGATCTGATTGCACAGGCACACTCCTGACTGGGTGGACAATTT
>RJWM01049959.1:0-10930 GCA_004363535.1 Dasyprocta punctata
GATTGACAAATCGAGTCAAAAACCAAAATCTAATGCTATGCTGATACAAGAACATTTTAAATCCAAAATGAAATTCAGAGGCTGAAAATCAGTGGCTTCCTCTACCCAGACTTCCTTTCTTGCGTTTCTAATGTGTCTGCTGACAGCACCTAACACTGCAGGAGAAGACTGAGAAATGAGAGCATAACAGGGACAAACATCTCACAGTGTCGCCCACATGGAAGTGGCCTTCGAGGAAAACTATTGTGAGGAGTTTATAGGATAGAGATGGACTCAAAGACGCTGAGCATCATTCTCTGCTCTCATCCTGTGAGGACACCAATCCTTTAAATAGCTGTCCATATTCCTTTGTGACCTTTTCTATGACAGGCTCAAAAATAGATAAAAACAGATCAAATATCCAGGCAGAACATGATAGAAAATAACCTCTGTAAACAGATGTACTCCCTCCACCCACATGGTCAGCCAGCACCCAGGGGTCCCCTCAGCACCCTGCCCTGGGCACACCTTCCCCTGGGGACACACCTGCTTCCTTTCCACTGTGAGCTCCGCAGTGCACACACCAAAGCTTGATCACAACCAGGGCCATAGCTCTGTGGCACATCGCCTGCCTGGCAAGTGTGAGGTCTCGAGTTTGATCCCTGGGACCAAAATAAGAAAACAAAGTTTGAGCAGTAAGACTGACTGGCAGCAGGTAGTAGGTCTCTATTTCTAGATTTTCTTTAAAAATATTCATCTAAATAAGAAATGAACCTAGAAGATCATATTGTTACACATGGCAATGTTTAGTGGAGAAGTTAAAATAAATAAAGATAATGGAGGAAATAAATGAGTGATCATGTAGCCTCCATTGAAGAATACTAAGATATGGAGGACACCCTTGTTCCTTAAAACCCAAAACGGCTTGAAGTGTAATATTGGATCAAGTTGAACTTCAAAAGCAAAGTTGTATTGTCAACTGCAAATAAATCAAAACCAACATTACAAGTTTAATTTTCCAGAACTTCAGTTAACATTCTTTCATGAGCATGGCACAGAAGCTAAAGAACATAATATCTTCTCCAGAACATGTATTACCATCATAGCTTTATGAGGAAACTTAAAGTCATCTTTTGTCTGCCAAGTTTCTTGAATTCTTAATCCACCAGGCAAGCAATTCACCAAATACAAGTACCAGGTGAATGGTAGCTGTTATAATCATAATCAGACACTTTAGGGCAGAGAAAAAGCATGGCCAGAAGGAGAAAGTAAAATTAAATACTACCAGTACCACAGTGTCCATAAACATAGGAAGAAGACAGTTATATACTTATTTTTTCTAGCCTATATTTCCTTGGCAGTTTGCTGAGAAAGTTAGCTTCCCATCATAGGCCATTGCATGTGATGAGAAAACTGGCACTTAGTTGTTGCCAGCTCTGCTGAGACATAGAGGTGATCGAGAAATGCTAATCGTAGCTTGATCTTATGCAAGTACACACTAGAAAATTCCATTTTTCCTAGCCTGACAACAATGCATCTCGAAATGCACTTCACCTTGTCATTAGCTCCCATCTACCTCACTGGGTCCCCTAACATCTTATTCACATCCCAGGCTGAAGCAAGTCTTTCACTCCCAAAACACACTGAATGCTGGGATGTTATTATATTTCTGTGCTTCCTCCATATGTAGAAAATTGGTGATATATCTGTATTATCAGGAAAATTATAACAAAAAATGCACAAATACATCAATAAAGGATGAAAATTACTATGGTAAATGTATATTGAGCATTAATAAGATTGAGGAACTGGATACATAAAGGAAAAGTAATGTTCAAAAAATAGCATCACACATAGATCAACTGATTTTTTATAAAAAATATTAAAAACACAAATGAGAAAACTATGTTCCATAAATGGTATTATAAAAACAAGTATGTATATGTAGAAAAACCAAATTTGTCTCACATAACATGCCATATGCAAAAACCAGTTCAAATAGATAAAACTTTGTAATACCTGAATATGTAAAATGAGCAGAAGAGAATCATAAAGTTCCATGATATTTGTCTGGATGATACATTTATAGAGATGACTCTAAAAAAGGAAAAACTGAAATAAAAATCCAATACTCAGTAGTAGGATTGCATCAAACTAAAAGATTTTAACAACAGAGTAGAGGCAAACATGGAATGGGAAAAATAATATTTCCAGGCCAAAATATAAAAGATACTCAGTTCAAAATCAAACAATGAACAAGCCTGATTGATAGATGGGCAAGGCAACTGGATAGATATTTTAAAAATAAGACAGGAAACAGTTCAATAGATACATGAAAGAAACATTCAGTGTCACTAAGCAACAAAGAAACACAAATTAATGCAAAGATGAGATATCAGTATATATTAGCCAGGAGTTATTGGAAAGAAAATAAATGTTCGTTATAATGTAGACAACATCTTTGTAAATAGATGCTGTTGGGAGTGTAAGGTGATATTGTCATTATGGAAAATAAAAGTTTCTCAAAAAAATAAAAAATAGGACTATGATAAAATCTAGCAATCCTACTTCTAGATATATGGCTGTAATGGTCGATACATTCTATCAACTTGAGAAGTTTAGAAGTTTAACTACGTATTCAGGAGAGGGTCAGGATCCTCACTTTGTAAACATCATCATCCTGTGCAGGAGGAGGTCATGGAGATGGTGTGAGTGCTACAGTAGCCCTAGGGGGGCTGGCCTGTTTACAGTATAAGGAAGAAAAAGAAGCTTGCTTTTTCCCTTTTGCTATTGTTTCTTTTGCTGTTTTCTGCTGCCTTCAACTGTCAGTCCTGTGTGATGCCACCCTACCTTGGAGTCAGTTGATTATGTATTGAAACCTCCACAATCTGTGAGCTAAATAAACCTTTCCTTCCTTAATTTTGGATGTTGGGCACCTTGTCTCAGCAACAAGAGTGATGTGACAAACAGAGAATTGGGTACCAGAGAAGTGGGAACATTGTTGTGTCTGTATCTGATCATGTGATTCAATAGGCTTTGGGAAGGGTTTGTGGGAAGAGTTTGGAAAAGTTCAGAGATGTCACCTTAGAGAGTTACTATCAGGGACCCAGCCTAGATCCCCAATCTTCCGAACGAGTGTATGATGAAGGTTTAAATAAGTGAGACAAGTGGTATGATTTTAAGGCTCCAGGGGGTGCAAAGCCCCTGCAGAGTTCTTGACTACATGGCTATCATGAGGGCTAAGACAAAGAGCTTCTCTGGACCACCCATATATATTTTCAAATAGACGAAGTGAGGGGATACTGAGGGAGGTGCTGAGGGAAATGCCAGAACTGAGCAGGACTTGGGAGTCACTTCAAGGACATCTCCAAGTGGGAAAGAATGCCAGAAAAAGAGAACTATTTTATCTCCAAAATGGCCTTTGTGATGGGACTGTGATGCCCTGCAGAGTAAGATGCCTGCAGGGCAGTCTCTGTTAACATAATTAAATATGGAGCCAATATGTCCTCAGCTGTGACCTTCTTTATATTGCCCTTTGAGGTATCTCTGACCTCATTGGCCACTACTGGCCTCAGTCAGGACCAGTGATTCATAGAGATTCATTTACTATGAATCAGCTCCCATTGCCAGGCAAGGGGCCTAGGCCTAGGACAGGTTCACAGATAAATAAAATGCCAATTAGTAAATTTTAAATCCTGCTCACAGTCACTTCATACTGGTCTCCAATAAGTTACACTGGAATGCATTAAACTGTTCTGTGTGGGAGATTCTTGTCTGAGTTTAGAAGACCAAAAGTTTGAAAGAAATCCAGCAGGTAAAGAAGATCATGCTCGGGAGGTTTCTGCTGGAAGAAAGACTGCATTGGTTGTTGGACTCCAGATGATATGCACTATGGCTTGGTAGAAAGTTTGTCTGCATTTTGCTAATGTCCAGAGACTTTGTCCAAGACTAAGATTAAAGGTTACAAACTAAAGAATATGGCAGGAAAAATTTCAAGGCAGTCTAACGGTGAAGTGGTGGCCTGGCTACTGTTTGGGGGCTTTTTAGCCAGATTTATGTTGAGAATCAAGAGTAAAGCGCCCAGCGAAATGATTTAAAATGTTGTGAGTTTGGCCTGAAAGGAAGCACTAGTAAATCTGTGTACTGAAAAGATAGAGCAGAGGAGATCTTGATTGCTGAGAAGGAACAAAAGAACAGAAAATATGGTCTAAGGGCATGAATAAAGCAGCAGGACTCCACCTGTTCTTGCCTCAAAATTGCAAAAGTGAAATACTTTGCTTTGAGAAGAAAGCCACAGAGCACCATATTCCAGAATGCTGGTGGCCTAGAGGATTTGTTCCTCTGAATTGGATTCAGAGTACTAAATTATGCAGGGACTTGTCCCCTACAGCCAAGAGAGAGAGAAACCTGGCTACTGCTCCTTCTAGCATCGAATGTTGGCATCACCAACCTGATGTTGGTTTTAAGTGTACGCATGTCAAGAGTTGTGCAGTTAGGAAGGCTTCTACCCAGATTTCAGAAGGCCTGGGAGACCAGGCAGTGTGCTACTGAGAGGGAAGTGTGTAAAACTGTGTGAAGGTAAATGCAAAGAGAAGAGCCCAAAAATATGGAGAAGCCAGGACTGTGTATATGAGGAAAACTGCAAGAAGGGAGCAGAGTGGGCCCAAGAGAGAAACCATGGGAACTAAAACCACCAGAAGTTCCAGAGACGCAGATCCACCTAAGACCTTTGCATTTGACATCCTGCCACAGATCGTCTCAGATGCTGCACATGGAAATACAGGACTTTGTGTTTGCTCTGCTGCATTTTGGACTTGCTTTGGTCCCATTTCTCTGTATCCTTCTGTTTGTAACTTTTGGAATGAAAATGTCTATTTTGTGCCATTGAATGTTGGAAGAGTTTACCTTTCTTTTCATTTATACTGGTGCTCACAGTTAAGAGTTTGCATTAAATCTCAGAGGAGACTTTTGACTGGGAATTTTCAGCAGTGCTCATACTGTTAGGCCTTCCTCAATTTTTGGAGATGGACTAAATGCCTTTTGCATAAAGAGACATGTATGAGAATTTGAGGGTCCAAGGATAGAGTGTTACTGTTTATGTCTAGATGTTGCCCCAAATCCTCATGTGGTCACTGGGGTCAGGGTGTTCAGAGGAGGTTGAATCCAGAGTTTGTGATTAACTCATAGTCAGTATCTGGGATTAAGACTGCAGGGATTAAGTGGAGTAGTTGCTGGATCAGTCCACTGATTGGATTGGTACTGGCCTAAATCCAGCAGTGTGGAAAAGATAAACAAGCCACCAAAAGGTTTATTTTCTCTTTTTTTGTTCTTGATGCCTTTGCTGTCTTCTGCCATCATGAACTGTTTCTACTCTGGGAAGCCTGTTGCCAAGCCCCCCTGACTTGAAGTCAGCAGATTATGGACTGAAACTTCTACATACTGTAAGCTAAATAAACCTTTCCAACTTTAATTTTGGCTGTTCGCTATTTTGTCTCAGCAACAACGAGACAAGTAACCAAAATATGGCTGGATCTAAAGTGTGTGAGCTGGGATTTAGGGCGTGATAATTAACCCACTGATTGGGTTAGCATGGTTCTGGGTTTGGATAATGGGAAGGGCCACCCTGGGTGTGGGTGGCACCAACAAACAGGGTTGTAGCCTGGATGGTGTAACAGGGAATTAAAGCCTACTGCTTGCTGTTCTCTGTGTAACCTGCAAGGGACTATTTCTCCTCTGCCATGCCCCTCTGCTGTGCAGCCCTGCCTTGGAGCCAGCTAATTACAGTCAGAAACTTCTACAAACTGTGAGCTGAAATAAACCTCTCTTTCTTTAACTTGTAGGTATCAGATGTTTTGTCCCAGTAATGAGAAAACTAAGACAGCAGTAGAAAGCAGCACACACAAATGCATGGATAGAGTTCAAAATAACTATGCCAATTGAAAGAAGAGAGACCAAAATAAAAGTACATGCCATATAGTTCCCCTTATGTAATTGAATCAAAATGCAATCTAATCAAATGCTGATATAAACTATTGCAGGTGGTTGTTAGTAGTTTGTTGTGTCAAAAGTCATCAAACTGTATGTTAAACGTATTTCAATAAATGTCTAAAAACAACAACAATAATAACAAACAGTGAAATCATGTCAAAGGGACCTGGGAACCAGATTGAAGAGACTTCCACTGATCAAATTTGGGATAGCTGGGCACTATAATAATGAAAAACAGTAGTGAATGAAAACTCATCCAGCAAGGCAGGCGTGGTGGCACACACCAGTGATCCCAGAACTGGGAGAGGCTGAGGCAGGAGATTGCATCCAACCTGGCAATATAGCGACTTAGCAAAATTCGGTCTCAAAATAAAAACATAAAAAAGGGGACGTGAATGACATAGCTCCTTGAAAGGCACTGGATTCAATGAAAAAAAATCAAAACCAAAACCAAATAAACACAAACAAAATTTAGGGAATAAAATAAGCATATAAATGATGGATAATAAAATTCTTTTTTAAAAAAATAGAATACTGCCTAACAAATGCAGAAAGAAGATGGAGTTAGAAAAACACTATTTTGGCTCCAATGAGTGATGGATCCTAAATCTGGGGTATAGAAAGAGTGAATTGTGATGCAGAATGGGATGGTTTCAGGTAATCTCATAGTCTGTTCACACAGATTATTTATAATAACAAATAGTAACAGCAAGATTTCTATGACTCCAGGTACCAGTGAGGGTTGAAAAGGTCAGGGTGACAAGCACATGATGCTGTGTCCGCGTATATTACTGTAACACTGTGGGGAAAGAAAACATTTACATGGATCTGTGTTACACTAACACAGTAAACACACCTGAAGTCTCCCCCGCGAACCCGGAGGAGGAATGCTCTCCAAACTCACAGAAGTGGACAAAGGACCCAGACCACTGGACGCCTTTCACAGCGCGATTGAAACACAACTCAGAACCTGGCTGTGGAGCACTGGTGGCCCCTGGTGCATTAGGAGAAGGAAGGCGAGGGGTGTCCGGGATGACAGGCAGGAAGACAGCTCCTGGAGCCTCGCCAGAAGGGCGTGCGCAAGCAGGAAGCCTGTGAGGTGGCGGGCCAGTGGTATGACGTGACGTAATGTGATGTGAGGTGAGGAGGGCATGGCGTGGTATGAGGTGACGAGGCGTGACGTGATGTGACGTGACGTTGTGTGACGTGACGTGCTGTGGCGTGACTTAGTGTGGCGTGACGTGCTGTGGCGTGAGGGGGCTGGACATGAGGTGAGGAGGGCGTGACGTGACGTGGCGTGTCCACGGCTGGTCTCAGCCCTCACGCGGGCGACCACGGGCGCGCCTCTGTGGTCTTGGCCACCGCCTCTTCCTGGTTTGGTGCCCCGTGCGCATGCGCGGTGCGCAGTCTTCCCTGTCTGCCCGGCATCAATGGAGTGGGGAGACCCGGGGATGCGCGGCCTGGAGCGGAGGCCTGAGGTGCTGCTCCGGAAAACTGGTCGGCGGAACAGGTGTGGAAGGTCCGGGCCGCTTTCCTACTGTGTTCTGCGCTCCGCCTGGCGGGCGTGGTTGCTGCTGAGCCCTAGGTGTGGTTCCTGGGCCGTGCCCCTTCCTCCTGCACGTCGCTCGGGAGGCTGAGCTCTGGCTGGGGTGCGGGAGCCAGGCCTTTGCGGCTCTGCCTGCCTCGGTCTTGTCCCTCTGCTGCGGGGGACAGCCGTGACCCGCCCGCCCTGCCCGGTTACCCTGGCCCTTGGGCGGTTGCGGGGGTGGGGTGATTCCTGGTGTCAAATAGTGGAAACTGTAAAAGATGACCGTCTTGTACCTGGTACTTCTAGGAATGACAGGATGAAATTTTACCAAAGGTAATAATGGTATTTGACTATTACGCATGATGAAAGCTAAGTGTTCCTAGGTCTTTGGTGATGAATCATGCTATTCAACATAGTTTCCAACATAATGTGCAAAACGCCTTAAAGCAAAGCTGAAGAATAATTCACCAAATATTTAATTTAGCATAAATATAAATTCTATTGTGTAATATATTTAAAATATTTCTTCATGTGCTTACCGAAGGTGTTACACACAATCTTCAGAGATTTTGTTAATAACAAGTGATGAATTTTGGAATCAGACATTTTTTTAATGATGGGAGATCAAAAAGGGCATCAGAAAATTTTCCTAAATAGGCATGACCAATATAGTCAAAATTGTTCAGTTTCCAAAACTAGCATACAGATTCAACTCAAATAAAAATAATAACAGCGTTGCTCACAGACCTAGAGAAAGCAGTCCTAAATGCGGAGTTGCTCGCAGCACCAAAAGGGTTACAGTCTGCTTAGATTGCCTTTGGCACAGAAGCCTGTTGACCTCAGGAGTTAGAACATCTGGTAGACAGGGTGTTCGCCACCTGAAGCACCTGCAGTCCTTGCCAGTGAGGCAAGGAGAAATTTCCTGGGAACAGTCTGATAAAGTTAAAAATACAGCATAATGGTCGCCAAGCCTTTCTAAAATAAGAACCGATATTCACTAGAACACAATGCTTTTGTTTGATTCTCAAAAATACTAGAAGTTTAGGTCAGTTTGAGACTTCATTCTGGTGAAGTACCCTGACTCCTAACAAAGATATTCTCCCATCTCTCCTGTCTTCTTCATTCTTCTATCAGGCTTTGCTGCCACAAACCTGTCACTAAAATTCGTGTGTAACCACAACAGACGCAAAATGGCAAACTGGATCCTCGGCAACAACAGCGAAGAAGGAGGCATCACAATACCAGATTTCAAGTTATATTACAGAGTATGGAGATTTTAAAAAAAGAAGCCGGGCATGGTGATGCATGCCTTTAATCCCAGCATGCGGGAGGTTGAGGTAGGTGGAGCATTGTGAGTTTGAGGCAGACTTGGGCTACAATGTGAGCAAGGCCAACCTGAACTACATAGTGTGACCCTGCCTTGAAGAAAGTAGGGCTGGGAGTTTGGCTCAGTGGCTTAAGCGCCTGCTTGGCAAGCGTCAAGTTGTGCGTTGGATCTCTGGTACTGATAAAAAAAAATTAAAAAGATGGAATTGGTTCAGAAATGAACATGTCAATCAATTGAATAAATTAGAGGATGCAGACTCAGTGGTAGGCACATTTGGCTATGTGAGCTTTTACAAAGGGAAACACATCCCCTGAAAGAAAAGATGCCCTCCTTAATAAATAGTGCTGGGGAAATTAGGTATCTATATATAGAAGATTAAATTGAGACTGATACATCACACCATGTACTAAACTAAAAGCAAAATGCATCAAAGACCCAATATCAAGACACAAACACTCATCCTAATGGAAGATGAACTAGGAAAAACTATTGAAGAAATAGGTGTAAGCAAGGGTGTTTTGAACATAATCCCATTTACTCAAGAAATGACAGGAATTAACAAATGAGATCATTTCAAATTAGAAGCTCAGAAAAGGAATTAATAATGAAGAAAGAATCTTCATGAATAGGAAAAGAATTAGAAGATTAAATTGCTACTGATACATCACAGCATGTAGTAAACTAAAAGCAAAATGTACCAAAGACTGAATATCAAGATACAAGCACTCATCCTAATGGAAGATGAACTAGGAAAAACTATTGAAGAAATAGGTGTAAACAAGGGTGTTTTGAACATAATCCCATTTACCCAAGAAATGACAGGAATTACCAAATGAGATCACTTCAAATGAACAGCTCAGCAAGGAATTAGCAGTGAAGAAAGAATCTTCATGAATAGGAAAAGAATTTTGCCAGCTGCTTCTCAGATGAAGACTGGTAGTAGAACTTCAAGAAATGAGATGCCTCAAAATAACCCAATCATAAATGGGCAGCCAAAATGAATAGAAGCTTCTCAGGAGAAGTACAAAAGGCCAATAAACACATGAAAACAAGTTCAATATCTCTAGGCACTCCACAAATGTAAACTAAAACAATTCTGACATCTCATTTTACTCCAGAATGAATGACTACCATCAAGCAATCCAATAGCGTGTTGTCAAGGTTGTAAGGCAAAAGGAGCCCTTCAACACTGTAGGTGGGAGTGTAACCTGGGACAAGCCCTATGGAAATCAGTGTGGAGATTCCTCAAAAAACTAAAAGTAGAAACTGCATTTTACCCATGTATTCTCTTTGTAGGTATCTTACAAAAAAGATTTAAAGACATCATATTGCACTGATACATGAATTCCTATCGTGAGAGATGCAAGTGAATAAATAAAATGTGGTATTTATGCACAATGCATGTTATTTTGCCATTACACTGATAAACATTTGTATTTGTGCATGTTACAAGATAGTCCATGGTTATATAACCCAACATATTTCATACATTTGTATGAAAACGGACATGCCTGGACACCATAATGTTAAGTAAAATAAATCAGACACAAAAACTTGAATATTACATGGTTTCTCTTCTGTAAGAAACTCTCAGCATAAATGAACAAAAAAGCTGAATAATAGATAATAGGAAAGTGAAAGTTAGAACTTTTGCAAAAGGGATGGGTACCATAAGATACAAGGGAAAATAAAAAAGGAAAAAGGTTTAAAAAAAAAGGATGTGTTATGTACTCATACTCCTCATAGCGAGTATAATTATGTGCTGGAAATATGTGCTGATTGAAGAATAAATCAGTGAAAAATTGCTATAAAAGTCTTTCTACTTACAATTTTAACAGATGCTTAATATACCTAAAATAGTTTCACTTCATTTCAGCAGACTTTCCCTCCTGTTGAATATTTACATTGTCTTCAACTTTTCATTATGACTTTATGATTGCATTTTAGTAATTTTTACAATAAAGAGCTTCATGTATATAAATATACAAAAGTAAATATGTTGGGATTACATAACCACTGGCTATCTTGTAACATGCAGAAATACAAATGCTTATTTATCACTGCAGTGACACTATTTTTGAAAGGGAGGACATCTTACTAGGTGACAA
>RJWM01049960.1:0-10923 GCA_004363535.1 Dasyprocta punctata
ACTTTTCTCAATTTTTATGAAAACTATTAGTGATGTTACAAGGAGCAATATTAATATCTTTGACCCTTTTAAATCACTTCATTGCCATACATTTAGCCTGTTTTTGTGTTGTGTTTTGGTTTGGTTTGGTTCGGTTTTTTGAGATAGATTCTTCTTGTATAGCCAAGGTTGGCCTCAAACTCACAGTGATCCTCCTGCCTCAGCCTCCTGAGTGCTGGGATTACTGGTGTACACCACCCCATCTAGCCAATTGACTTTGACAGAAGTGAAAATAAGAGGAAAAAATAATTTAAAAATAAGCCAGGAAGGAGAATCCAGGAAGTTGGTCAGCTGCTGGGGCGTTTTCCTTCCTGGAAGCCACGCAGCTTCAAAGTTCTGCGGGCGAGGTGAGCACCAGGCCGCCACCCACACTGCAGGCAGACGTGCACCCGGACAAAGTCACATTGGATATGCGGGTGAAGGCTGGCCGGGCCCCTCCAGAACCCTAGTCCTGCCCGTCTCCTGTCTAAGTGCCTGCTGTGGACACCGACATACAATGTCCCCTCCCCAAGAAGCAGGCAGGAAAAGGACAGCTGCTAACACCAGCTCGCGAGCCTCCTGGGTGACACAAATATGCGTTGTCAATCTGGTGACTGCTCTCCTGTGACTCCCGGCACCTTGCCGGGGCCCAAGGCGGTCAGCATGGACGGCGCACGGAGCCTGCCCTGGGCTGTGTGTGGGTCGCATCAGGCTGAGGGGGCTTCACTTACGCATGGGACAAGCGCCCGCGAGGCCTCGCTGTGCACTTTAGCGCAGACGTCCTAACCGGGCCGGGACCGGGAGGAAAGGCCCAGCGCGCTCCGGCAGCGCCAGCTCCGCCACGGCCTCAGCACTGCGGCAGAGCTCAGGCGTCCGCAGCTCCAAGGGCGAGGGGCATTCGCACCCAGGTTTGGGAAGAGCCGGTCCTTGTGCGGGCGCAGGGTTGGGGGGAGGAGAGCCCTAGCCCCACGCCGGGTGAGAAGCACAGCCCCAGGAGGAGCGAGGAGGGAGTCGGACCTCGCAGGCCAAGCCCAGCGGCCGCCTCTCCCAGCAGATCGCACCCCACGGCCCAGCCTCGCGCCGAGTCCCGGCTCCCACGCACAGGGCTGGGGACTGGGGTCTGGGCAGAAACCGCAGCACGCGGCCCTCCCTTAGTCCCGGCCCTTCGGAACCCTACAGTGCCTGGCTCTTAAGAAAACCAAAGGCCGGGTGCTGGGGGCCTCTCTGTGCCACTATGGTCTACCTTTTATCTCTGTCACCGGGCTACCTCCGTGGGGCGTTTCAGAAATGCTGATTCTCGCCCTTGATGGTTGTTTTTCGGGTTTCGTTTTCTAGTGTGGAAGTGTTCAGTGGGTGAGACCGACTTCCTTGTCCCCGGGGCCAAGTGGCTGCTTCAGGATCAGGTCACTGAGGGAAAACCGGGGGTCAGAAGCTCCCCCTTCTCGGAAAGCACCGTGATATTTAAAGAGAATCATCTAAGTGTTGCTGAACTTCGTTAACAAAATGAAGGTGGTTAGATAGTTTCATGGAAAAGGAATATCATATAATAAATAGGTCTTCATCCAAGAGCAGAGATCCCCAGATAGAAAGAACGCTGGTTCCACAAGGGACTCCAGCTCATCTCCTCTTACTTTATTTTATTTTGGTTTGTTTCCGTTTGTTTTGGTTTGGTTCGGTTCGGTTCGGTTTGGTTTGGTTTTCGAGACAGGGTCTTGCTGTGTAGTCCAGGCTGGCTTCACATTCACAGTTTGAGGCTGGCCTGTGTAGTCCTGTGAGATTCTCAGAGGAAAGAGAAAAAGAGAGAAAGGGGAAAATGTGCTTAAAAATGCTTCTTAGACTCAATCTCGAGTGGATAAAGAAAATGTATTTATGCGCAATAGAGTACCACTGTGCCATAAAGAAACATAAACTTCGAGTCTCTCGTAGGAAAACAAATGCACCTTGAGACCACAATGTTAAGTAAAATAAATCAGATGTGACAGCCTAAATATTACAAGGCTTATCTTATATGAGAAACCCAGCTTATAGATAAGGAACAAAATAGAAGAAGGTAAGCAAGGAGACAGATCTTTTGCAAAAGGGGAGGGACGGAGAGGAGGAGGAGAAGACGGAAGCAGGATGTAGAAGGAAGGAAGATGAGCTGCTCACGAGCGTCAGCACCCCATGATGAATGTGGCTGTCATATACTGCAAACGTGGACTAAAAAAAAAAGAATTGTTTTTTAAAGAATCTACTCAACTGTGATCCCAGCACTTGGGAGGCTGAGGCAGGAGAATGCAGAGTTCAAAATCAGCCTGGGCTATGTGGTGAGACTCTGTCTTATAAAACAACAAAACCCCCTTCCTTGGTCCTGAACTAGGTTAAATGATCTACTTATTTGGGGACCAAGTGGGACTCAGGCAGAACAGAAACATAAAACTGACTTCAGAGAGTACAAAGATACAATTTAAATAATTACCAGGAAAGAGAGAAAAAGGAGGAAAGTCTTCGAAATCCCTTCAAGGGCATGGATTTGGCAACGCTTTAATTGTAAAATATGATTAATGAATGTGACAGAATTTGGAGATCTTAAAAGTACAAATTGTTTACAGTCCCGGGCAGGCTTCTCTGCCTGCCGAGCCTGGCGGCTGGAACCTTCCCCGTGCTGCTTTCTTAATCTCCAGCCAAGGAGCCATTTCCTTTTGCTCTTAAAGCCAGATTAATGACATTTTAATTTTCACAGGGTCTCTTTTTTTCTCTTACCTACAGTCTTAGGAACAGATTTATCTAGCAAAGAAATTTAAATGGAAAGAACCAGAAAGCGGGGGAGAGATTCAGAGTTTCTGGTGCACGGCTTGTTAACTCTGTCACAGTCTTGCTCTTCTGCTCCTCCCCACCAGAATAGAAGCCCCAGGGCCACGGGGCCTTTGATCTGTGCCACATCCAGCTTCCATTAGAGAAAGAAACTAACATAAACAAATGCATCCTAATAATGGATTTAAAATCCACTTTGAAGAAGTGGGTAGATAGATGTCTGGTTGTGTAGTTCACTGTTGTAAGCGCCACACAGAGATCTTTGTTTTGTTTGCTTTTGAGACAGGGTCTTACTGTGCAGCCCAGGCTGGCCTCCAACTCTTGGGGGTCCTCCTGCCTCAGCCTCCTGAGTGCTGAGATGACAGGCACGCACCACTCTGCTTGGCTTTTAATGACTAAATCTTATTTGAAGATAATGTAGATCACAACAAGTGAGGGCCCTGCGTATCTGGCTTTGTTTTCTTGCTTTTTGGCAGTGCTAGGGATTGAACCCAGGCCTGCCTGCCTCTGAGCAAGGGCTCCACACCGAGAGGTGCACACCCTGCCTGCTTCCATGTTTATTTTATTTCCAGTCCGTATGTTCAGGAAGGATGTAAAGGAGCTTTACCTATCCACTGGTGTTTGTTCCAATTATAGTTATTAAATTATCAAATCACCTAACCTTTTCTAGACACTTACCGTCGTGATGAGATTGAGCCATTTACCTGGAAATGTAACCTAATTAGACACCGATAATGCAGTTCATAATAGCCAGATCTTGGAAACAACCTAAACGCCCATCGACCAAGGAATGGACAAAAAAGATGTGGTATTTCTATATAATGGAATACTACTCAGCTATAAAGAATAATAAACTGGACACTTTCATACAAATGGATGCACCTTGAGAGCATACTATCAGTGAAATAAATAAGTCACACATATGTAAGCATCATATTGCTGCACTTGTGTGACAAATGGAAAGAAAAACTGTATGTTTATGTATATGTATATAAAAAAGTTAAGATAGTTAAATAAAAAAGAATTCTGCTGAGATTTTGATAGCTATTGAGGTGAATCTATTGATAAGTTTAGGGAGAATAAACATTTTTATATGTGTCCAATTCACATACATAGTCTCTCTTCACTTATTTAGGTTGTATTTGAGTACTTGTGATCAGTTTTTATAGTTTTTAGGATATAGATAATGTATTTTGGTAGATTGATACAGTAATGTTACTTTAAACTTTTTTGTGATGTTGTAACTTACACCTTTACAATTTTACTTTTGAATTGTTCATTGTTTGTATATAGGCCAACACTACCTTTCCATATATTGCTTTATGAACTTGTACCATGATCTTGCTAAACCTGCTTGTCTGTTCTATTGATTTTTTTGTACATTCTTTGTAAATTAAAAAAAAAAACACTGAATTAATAAAATCAACTCATAGGGTTTGGCTTTTCTCCTATGATGCCTATGTCGCCTTCTGATTTTCTAACTCTTCCATCTGTAAGTCAGTTGTCAAGCACCCTCATCTTCATGGGCTCCATCTGGTCTACCCATGGTTCAGCCTTGCCATCAGGCTTGGAAAAGGAGAATTCATCCTGCCTCTGCATCCCAGCCACCCAGCTTGGGCTGGAACTTGTGATCCTCCTGCCTCAGCCTCCTCAGTGCTGGGCTGACAGGCACCCACCAAAGCAAATGTTATGCTGAATGTTATGTCCTACACACTAGGAGGGCTGAGGGCCGTCACAAGGCCAGAGGCCAGGAGCAGGGCTGGAGCCTCGGTCCTGGGCATCCTGAATGGAAGAGGCCACCCCTGAGTGAAGGTCCCCCAGGCTCAGAGGCGAGAGCTGTCTGGCAGCAATCCTGGTGTCTTCACTTGCTCAGCCTGGCTGCCCCATGACATCCTCACAAGGTTCAGGCTGGGCTTGCGCTCTCGACACAGCCCACAGTGGCCTCAAATTCACAATCCTCCTGCCTCAGCCTCCGGAGTGCTGAATGACCAGGGGTGTCCCTTGACCCCCAGCAGCTCGCAGGCTGATTTTAGCACCTGTACTGTGAAACGATAATCTTAAAAAACAACAACAATGTACTAGAGATCGAATCCAGGGCCTCTGCCCTGAGTCGCATCCCCAGCCCTTTTCAAAATTTTTATTTTGAGACAGAGTGTTGCTAAATCACCCAGCTGGGCTTGAACTTGTGATCTTCCTGCCTCAGCCTCCTGAGCAGCAAGGATTACAGGCCTGCGCCGGGCCAGCTCCAAGCCTGTGAGCGGCGGAAGCATATGAGCGCTGGGGCCTTGCTCCTGGGCAGCATTGGTCCTTGCTTCCCGTATTTCCTGAGTCACGCAGCTCAGAGCCCTGAGCCGGGCACTGAACTCCTGTGGTTCCTGAGGAAGAACTGAGGGCCCCACCGCGCAGGCGCTGTCTCTCTGAGCCACAAGCCTGCCTCTTCAGGCTGTCTGATTGTGAGGCGGGGTCCAGCTGCACTGCCCAGGCTGGCCTTGAACTTGCCACCCTCCTGCCTCTGCTTTCCAAGGAGCTGGGATGACAGGCCTGGCTTTTTTCGAAGCATTTCACTTTCTCCTCACTTTTGTTTGCTCAGAGGTAGAGACGGGGATGGAGCACTGCTTCCCCAGCACCCCTACCCGGGTCCCAGGAGGCGGGTTTTCCTCCCTGTGCTTATTCCCAAACTGCACACAGGCGCCCGCTGGCCGTGACATCCTCACCTCGACTTCACCATGGACAAAGCTGACCTTGAACACTTGACAGACCATCCTCCTGCCTCAGCCTCCAGAGTGCCGGGATTATAGCATTGAGTTCAAGGCCAGCCTGGGCTCTGTAGTGAGTTCGGGACCTGCAGCCGGGGCCCCTGCTGCCAGTGACGCGGCAGCCGCAAACAGTGAGGCGACGCTGGCGCTGTGATTGGTGATCACGCAGGACTCAAATGCAGCCGCGCAGCCCGAGGGAGCGGGCAAGCAGATGCGCTTTTGTGACTGGAGAGTTTGCTTCTGCTGCTTGATGCTTTTGTAACTAAAGGAGGAGACGGCGCCAGGCGAGGTAGTGCACACCTGTGATCCCAGCACTGGGAGGCTGAGGCAGGAGGATGGCCTTGAGTTCAAAGACCAACCCAGGCTACAAAGCAAGGCCGTGCCTCAAAATGAAAGCTAAATACAAATAAAGAGAAGGAGAAGAAAGTGGAAGAGAGTAAACAGGAGGAGAAGAAGAAAATGGAGCAAGTGAAAGAAGAGTGAACCAGAAAGGGAGGGCGGGCCAGCGGTCCTGATTCCTGCATACAGACACCGTTCGTGCTTCTCTGCAGCTCTGACCCGGGCACAGCCACATTCAGATAGCTTGTGAGTTAGTTAGCTAGTTGGGAAGCTAGTTAGGTAGCTAGTTAGTTAGCTAGGTAGGTAGTTTTAGAGATGGGATCTCCCTGTGTGGCCCAGCTGCTCTTGAACTCTTAGCCTTAAGAAGTCCTCCTGGGGCCTAGAGTTTGGCTCAGTGACTTAAGCGCCTGTCTGGCAGGTGTGAAGTTGTGAGTTCGATCCCCAGTGACACACACACACACAAAAAAAAGAAGTCCTCCTGCCTCAGCCTCCCAGGTAGTCTCTACCACACCTGGGTGTGCTCCCAGAATGGCTCCTTCAGACCCCTGCCTCACCTGTTTTTCTTCTGTGCATGTCATTTTGCATGGAAGGGGATTTCACACCAAGGACTGCTTTAGGCTGTTGTCTGTCTGTGACCGCGTCTCTGTCCAGGCCAGCCTTGAACTTGTACGCAACCCAGGCTGGCCTCGAGCTCATCCTCCTCCTGTCTCAGCCTCCTGAGTGCAGTCACAACCTGCCACCCCATGTATTTTTACAGATGATCTGAGTTTTAGGGGCGCTTTCAAGCAGCCACAGCTTCTCTCTCTGAGTGTCGGGAATTCCCCGCAAGTCTCCAGGGACCCCAGGGGCCGGGAGCGCCTGCAGCAGGCGGAAGAGGAAGAGGAGCCCTTCAGTGAAGGAAGACGCTGCTCAGCCCCAGGCCCCAGGACGGCATGTCTGTCCCTTGCTGAGCCTCTTCCCCGGGGGCCGCGGCACCGCCGCTGTGACAGCAGCCGCCACGTCCTTCCTGCCCTCCCTGCACCCCCGACCTGCCCAGCCCCGTCCCGTCCTGGGCCCAGGGGGCAGCTGTCACCAGCACTGGCCTCCTGCCCAATCAGCACCCAAGGGCCTGGGTTTCCTCAGCACAGCCCAGAGAAGGTTCGGGCACAGAGCCACGAAACCCAAAAGTGCTGGAAACAGGAGGACCGGGTGCGGGCAGCGGTGGTGGCAGCTTCTGAGCGGGAAGCTGGTGACGGGGCGGGACTCTGGCTGCAGACCTGACATGAAAGCCTTTCTCAGTGCCCCTGGGGAAGTCATGAGGGTACAGCTGACAGAGCTGCCACACAAACCAGGCACGGTGGGCCACGTGTGCACATCCAGCCCGCAGGAGGCTGAGGCGGGACTGCTTCAAGTTCTCCAAGCCAGCCTGGAGTTCAAGGCCAGCCTGGGTGTCATAGAGACCCTGCCTCAAAACAAAAAGCAACAGATGGAAGGAAGGAAGGACAGACTAAACTAAAAGGGAAACCCAGCCACGCGGTAACATATTACCTCTGCTTTTCCGACCATGAAGGATTGAATCATGAGATGCCTCATTATGCAGCGCACGTGTCACAGTCGAACCTCCCTACAGCTCTGCTCCCCTGGATTACAGCCCGCAGTGGGCTGCGTTGCCACATTTAACTCCCAGACCAGAGCAGTGCCTCTGATGTATGCAAGTCCTGAAAGTAAGACCACCTCCCAAAACGCTGTCATGAGCAAGCGGGGACGAAAATAGGGAAAATTAGCCAGGTGTGGTGGTGGCAACCATGCCAGTAATCCTGGTACTTGGGAGGCTGAGGCAGGAGGATTACTGTGGCTGGGGCCAGCCTGGGCTACATAGCAAGACTCTGGCTCAAAAATACAAAAATACATAAATAAATAAATAAATCTCAGTTACCTAGCTTCAGGTCCATAAACATCTGAGTATTTCAAATAACACTGACCAGAGTTTTCCTGAGCAGAGTGCAGTCCTACATTTCTCTTTATTTACTTTTATTTATTTTTTGGTTTTCTTCGCCAGAATCTTACTAGTGTATCCTAGGTGGGCTTGAATTTTGCAGTCCTCCTGCCTCAACCTCCCAAATATTGGGATTACAGATCATGCTACCATGTCTGGCTTTTCACTTGTTTTTTGTGAGGTTTATTTTGGGGGAAGGGCTTGAGACAGGGTCTCAGTATGTAGTCCATGCTGGCCTTGAACCCATGGATCCTCCTGTCTCGGCCTCCTGAGTGCTGGGTGTGTGCCACCACGCCCAACCACATACTCCTTGATTTCTGTTACCATAGCAACTAAAAACTTAACTGTCTCATTATTTCCAATCATTCTGTAAAGTTGTGTGGCTGATGAGACCCAGTCATGCAGAGGTTCAGGAGCAGACAGGCATCCTGTCCAATGGGGCAGATGGCTCAAGGCATTAAGACTTGGACTTGGCCAGCTAATCCCAGTGCTCTGGGAAGCTGAGACAGAAGGGTTCAAATTCTAGCCCAGCTGGAGCAATTTAGTGACTTAGCAAGACCCTGTCTCAAGATAAAACATAAAAAAGGGGGCTGGGGTGAAGCCCCACCAGTCTCCCAGGCAGAATTAGGCCCCCACCATGGGCCCCCAGTGAGTTACAGCCTGCAGGTGGGGCGGAGTGGGGCTGGTGAGTCCGGTACTCAGGGAATCATGGGGCCCAGAAAAGACTCCAACATCTGAGGCCGAGACACGGAGGTTGCTCATCCTGCAGTGCCCTTCCCACTCCTTCACTCTGAAAACCCTGGTGCCAACCACTCTGGCTCTGTGCACCTGGCCAGGGGAGGTACAACCAGCTCCTGGGCCCACCCAGCAAGCTGTACGCTCAAGAGGCTGAGGTGGGAGGGCTGCCATCAGTTCAAGGCCAGTTGGAACTACATGGTGAGACCCTGCCTCAAATAAATAAATAAACATTGAAAAAATAGACAATTCTGGCACTTTGGAAAATAAGCTGAAAATTTTGTGTAAAAATTCTGAATTAAAATAATGGTCACAGATGATTGTCAAACAAAAAAGTAAGGAATCTCATAGAAAGATAAAGACTTTCTTAAAGTAAGAATTTCTACTATTCACAAAACCAGAAATCCTGTTAAGATTGTAAGACCGAAAGGACCTCGAGGTGGTCCTGTTTTCTAGCAGTCACCCAGTATAGAGGAAAGAAAGTAAAAAGCAGTAATCCTGCCCCGCAGGACATGGGGCTCAGTGCCATCACCCACCATCATGGGAGAACAGCAGCCGCAGAGGCAGCAGGTGGGGCGGGATGGATCCCCGTCTTCCAAGTTCAAAGTCAGCCCGAACCAGGGGGCCAGCCCAACTGAGGACCAGCAGAGAACAGCTGTGCAAGCAGCCACGGTGTCAGCCCCGAATGAGGTCACAGCACTGCTCCTCTAAAGGAGCCAACCCCACCGACCCCGGAATCTCTGGGTCCCTAACCGCCTCGTTTGCTTTGTGGTCGCTAAGTGTTGACATAAACCTGAAGTCAGGAACTTTCTTGAACTGACTTGAAACCCTGAGCACACGCAACTCTTGCCTTTAAAAGTACAATTTCCTGAAATGGATTTGAGGGGGGAAAAAAAATCATACTTGGTTTCCAAAAAAAAAAAGTACAACTTATTATTTAAATTTTTTTTTAAATAAAATAATAAAATAAAAAATAAAAGCACAAGCACATTGTTGATTGCCTGGAGTTGCTGTGTCACTTTTGAGTGGTTGGTTTTTCTGAGGGTGAGTTTTTTTAGATTCGAGTTCAGTATTTTCAGGCTTTTGCTATTTGCAGTCCTGTGACTGACTCTTCGCAGCTGGCCTTGTTCTGTTTCCAGATGGCTCCAAAGTGTCAGCATCCTCAGGCCGCGTGCTACCCTATCTTCAACCCAGCCACAGGTCCCTCGATAAAGCTGGGCGCCAGCTGGGGCGCAGCTGTGTTAGGCCTGGGCTTCAGTCTCCCGCACTGCGGAAGAAGTTGTATTCTCTGTTCAACACCAAGGAACTCAATCTTGTCTCTTGAATATCCAAAAATGTTTATTATCAGTAGCTGCACTGAAATAGCTAACAATTCATACTATCCCTGAAAAGATCCTTAAAGCCTGTTATTTTTTTCCTGAATTCATTTTATTTCAAGGAGAAAAAGAAAAAAAATCCCTAAAGCCAAGTGTGATGGTATATATACCTGTAATCCCACTACTCAGGAGGCTGAGGTGGGAGGATTGAGTTTGAGGCCAACTTGGGCTACATAGCAAGTTCAAGGTCCACTTGGTAAAATTCCTAAAAAACCATCTCAAACTTCTTCCAAAAATATCCCTTAAAATGTAAATTTACCTAAGTCCCTATAGCCCATGGAAATATATCTGATAATCTTTAATAAACAAAATAGGCATAGGAAAAAAAATAATCACACAGAATATAGAGGCAGCGAGCTGGGTGTGGTGGCGCACGCCTTTAATCCTAGCACTTGGGAGGCTGAGGTAGGAGGAGCATTGAGTTCGAAGCCAGCTTGGGCTACAACACCAGCGCAAGTCTGGCCTGAGCTACACAGTGTGACCCTGCCTCAAAAAACCAGGGCCGGGAGTTTGGCTCAGTGACTTAAGCGCCTGTCTGACAGGTGCGAGGTTGTGAGTTCAATCCCCAGTGCCGCAAAAAAAAAAAAAAAAAAGAATATAGAGGCAGCATTTCTACTAAATTAAAACTTTATTGAATAAAGAACACTCCAGAACACACAATCTGATGGACCAGGTTTACATTACATGCAATGAAGCTGAACACGACAGTGGTTTAACGTGGAATGTCAAACGCATTAGTTATTTTCTGTTGTTCAAAACTGTTCTATGCAGTTGATGTGCGAGAAGTAGGAGCCTCAGGTTTTCACCATTCACACACGTGACGAGTTTCAAAAGGCACTTGAAGAAACTGGTCGATGTCTTTAGCATAAGTTCAAATAAATTAGTTACACGTGCACTCCTGAAACCTTTCAGCTTCTCTTGGATCCCAGGT
>RJWM01049961.1:0-10926 GCA_004363535.1 Dasyprocta punctata
TGATCAAAAGGTATGGTGTATGTTTAGATAAAAAGTTGATTAAGTTAAAAGAATTGTTGCTATTAATCCCCCTCAGATACTCAAAATAGTCTCCTTCACTTCAGACGTACTTATCCCATTATTCGTGGCATGCATCTTTTATTATAATAAAATTTTATATCTAAACATTAATTGTATTTTATGATCACTTCTGTATATTAAAAACATAGGGGACATTCAGTTTAAAAAATAATGACATCTATAGCTCCAAGATACAAGAAAAGATAGAAGGAAATGCTCATATTCAAATTATATTTTTCCGGGGAAGATACCTACTTACAATGTGTTGTGTCTCATAGAATCTCACAACCCTGCATATGTGTGCAATCATAAAGTTTTTGTCTATTCAGCATTGTACTACTTTCTAGTATTGATTCCTCTATTTAAAGAAGGGTAATAATATTGACCTAGAAAGTGAAGGAAGGTGACTCAGAAAAATAAGGTAGGATTCTGCTTATGTAGAAGTTTATGGTCTTATTCTAAACTCAAAAAATAGAGAATATTTAATTATATGTAGTTCGCCTGGACTTTCCTTGAAATAAAAGAGAATAGAGTAAGAAATACAAATAATGTATCTCTGTAGAATCTCATGTACACATGGTCAAGTCAAGAAGTGTGGGAAAAGATATGTCTTAAATTAACCAGGGACTCATTACACCAGGGGCTTTGAATCTGCTAGGCCACATGACTGTTCATTTTGAAGAAAGTCTTGCTGAAGCATAGTGTAAAAGGAAATGAAAGCAGGACCTCAGCCCCAGTGGAATGCTGCTGATGCTTTGCCTCAATGTGTCCAAAAGAATGGTAAACATAAAGGCCAGACACAGCCAAAGATGGTCCCTGGGATAGTTAAAAAATTAAATTCTCACTCATCTGTACTTTATACCTCCCATTTCCCACTTCTGTTTTTTATAAAGAAAAGACTTTACTAAACAGTCAGAAAATTATGATTGAGGGTTCAGTCCCAGAGACTGTGCCCCCAAACCATCCCATAACTTTATTTCTCTCTTGTTTTCTTTTCATCCACCACACCTCATTTTCAGGACCTGTCTCCTCACAGAAACCAACATTTGATGCTTGAACCTGAAAGAGAAATAATCTTGCAGACATAAGAAAAGGATTCCAGAGAAGAGTCCTAGGGTATCTTGGTTACTTTTTGCTCATTGCCAAGACAAAGTACCTGATGCCCAAAATTAGGGAAGCAAAGGTTTATTCTTACAGTTTCTCAGGAGTTTCAGTCCTACTTAGTTGGTTCCAATCAGCATGGCGTGGCGGGGCTGCCATTCATAGGGGCTGCCGTTCATGGCGGCTGCAAGCTGCAAGGCGTACTGGCAAGAGAGAGAGAGAGACAGAAGCGGAAGGGGAAGACCCGCCTTCCCTTACACTGTATCTCAGCTCCACCCCTGGGCGGGTGTAGCAGTCACATCATTAAGCCTGGCACTAGACAACAAACTGATCACAAGCATCAGACTCAGCCCCATCAAAAGTACATGAGGACTTGGGGTTACATAGCATATCACCCAATACTTTCCACAACTGGACCCTCAAGGACTTATTTATATCCTTATTACGAAAGACATTTAGTCCATCTCTAAGAGTTGCCAAAGTCCTAACAATTTCAGCATTGCTGAAAAGTCCAAGTCCCAAATCTCCTCTGAGATCTATGGCAAACTCTTAACTGTAACCCCCTGTACAAATGAAAACAAGGTTAAGCACTTCCAACATATAAAGGCACAAGGTAAACATTACCATTCCAAAAGTTACAAACGGGAATGCAAAGCATTGGAACCAAAGCAAGTCCAAAATCCAGCAGGGCAAACATTAAGTCCTGGAGTTCTCTGCTCAGCATCTGAAGTAACCTGGTTACAAGCTCCAACAGGCTTGAGCGATTCCACCCCTGCAGCACCTTTAGGGGTCTTAACTTCCACAGCTTCCCTTGGACGATCCATGTTCCTTGGTTTCACCTGTACATCTTTAAACATTGCTCTCTGCAGGCGAGGCAGAAACTGCCTTAGCCTTTTCTTGTACTTAAAACCAGCACCACGTGGATGCCACCAAGGTCCGCTGCAGGCTGGAGCAGTAGCCAGGCTTTTTTCTCTCTTGGTTGTAGGGGTTGGCTGCCTGGATCGCTGAGCTCTCTGAACCTGATTGTGAGGAACAGCTTCTCTATGCTGCCATTCTGGAATCTGGCATGACCGTTGCCATTCTGGGACATGGCGTGGCCTCTGTCACCACTCTGGGACAAGGCACTCTGTGGCTTTTTGTCACCACTCCAGGAGAGGGCACTCTGCGGCTTTTTCCTCTGAGCAAACTCTTCCACTTTTGAAGGCCTGAGGCTGCAAAAGCTGGAGGCCCACTGCTTCCCGGGATGCCCCCAGGCCATCTCTTATTTTTTTGTTCCTTCTCAGCAATCAAGGTCTCAGCTCCATCTTTAAAGTCCACAGCTTCCTGGCCAAACTCACAAGGTTTTAAATCACCATGCTGGGCTCCTTGCTCTTTATCTACAACATAAATCTGGCTAAGAGCCCCCAACAAAAGCCATGCCACCATTTTAATGTTTGGCTGCCTCATAATTTCATTCTGTAGAGTAATTAATCCTTTGCCCTTAATCTCAGTCTCAGGCAAAGTCTCTGGGCATGGACAGAATGTGGACAAACTTTCTGCCAAACCGTAACACACATCCTGTGGAGTCCAACACCCAATGTTGTTCTTCTTCCCAGCAGAAACCTCCCGAGCCTGGTCTTTACCGGCAGGCTTCCTATCAGCCTTCTGGTCTCCTGGGCTGTGACCAGAATCTCCCATACAGAACAACCTAAGCCATTCCAGCTCTATGCAAGTAGACGACATCTCCAAACCTTTCCAAACTTTCCCTGCAAGCCATTTCCAAAGGCTCTCGAACCACATGGTCAGGAATAGTCCCAGTGATGACCCCACTCCTCTGGTACCAAATTCTGTCTTGGTTACTTTTACTCGTTGCCAAGACAAAATATCTGACACCCAAAATTAGGGAAAGAAAGGTTTATTCTTACAGTTTCTCAGGGGTTTCAGTCCATACTTAAGTTGGCTCCAAGATAGCATTGCGTGGCTGTTCATGGCAGCTGCAAGCAGTAAGGTGCGCTGGCAAGAGAGAGAGAGAGAGAGAGAGAGGCGGAAGCGGAAGACCCACCTTCCCTTACACTGTATCTCAGCCCCACCCCTGGGCGGTGTAGCAGTCATGTCATTAATCCTGGCACTAGACAGCAAACTGATCACAAGCATCAGACTCAGCCCCATCAAAAGTACATGAGGATTTTGGGGTACATGGCATATCACCCAATACATATGGGTAAGTAAGCCTGGTCTCTTGGAATTTTGCACTGGGGATAGAATGGAAAACTCATTGTCTCAACAACAAGAATATATTCAGGTTTTAAAAACTTCGTTGAAAAGCTTGGTGGTTAAAGTAAAGCCTCAGTCTTTCACTGAATTGTTCACCTTAATAAGAAAACATTGCTATTGGGACATAATATTTTAAATCTGAAACAATGGAGATTACTTATATAGACTTTGAAAAATGATTATCAATGGGAATTCTATTCTCTACATGTTTGGTCCTTGTATAATTTCATAACTTTAGCTTTAGAATCTATGCAGTCTAAATCAGAACAGGAGATTTGCTAGATGAGAGAAATGCTAAAAGCAAAAAAAGTTTCAATTCTGAACCAGATGATAGTTTACCTGAGGAGACTTTAACATTTCAGGATCAGAGAATGATGATTACACAGGATGAAGGGAGGTATTGATCTTTTGGAATTCTTTCTGCTACACTGGATCCTACCTTACTATGGCCTGGTGATAAGCCAGTAAAATCCAACTTTCCTCCACTGCCGCCTTTCGTGAGCAAGACCTATCCTGTGGCATCACTGGACCCAATATATGAAAAAATGTAACCCCTTTCTAGATCCACCTCAAATGGCTATTAAAACACCATTGCTGATGACTGCAGTAATGAAGGCTTTTGTTCAAGCAAAACAAGAGAGAGACAAAGTTATGGGATGGAGAGACGCCTCAGTCATAGTTTTCTCTGGCTATTAAAGCCTTTTCTTTACAAAAAGCAGAAGTGGGAAGTGGGAGGGGTAAAGTATAGATAAGTGAGAACTTAATTATTCAACTATCCGAGGGAAGATCTTTGGCTGTGTCTGGGCTTTGTATTTACCATTCTTTTGCACATGTCTTCACAAACTATCTTGTTTTCTCCCAGCAGCACTGCACTGGGACTAAGGTCCTGCTTCCATTTCCTTTTACACTATTCTTCAGCAAGACTTTTTCCAAAACAATTGTGTGGCCTAACAGAGCTCAAAGTCCCTGAATTTATAAAAGGCAGGGTTAATTTAAGACATATCATTTCCCACAAAGAAGTCAATCATTGTGTAGAATACCTTAAAACATGGCCATCAGTTTCAGCATGTTTGCAACAAGAAATTAGTTTGTCATAGTTCTTGGTGTATGTAGAATTTCATCATTCTGAAAGTTTAATAGTACAATCATGACTAGAAGCATTTGGATTGAGTCCATGTACAGCAATATGCAGTTTGCTTATATTAAAATGCTTGCTTTGATTTCAGTTTTGTGACAATATATGAAGAATAACTTTCCAATTTCCTAACTCACCAATTTTGTCATCTATTTAAAATAAGTTTTAATGTATCACTTCTCTATCATCTCTGATTTGAAATAGATCATATGACTATGCAACAAGATTTTCATTAAAGGAAAACCCAGTTCACTGAAAGTTAAGGGGTAACCTTAACTACATGTTTTAACCATTTAAAAGATCGAAGAATCTCATTGTGAGGTAATGTTTCATTTATGGTATGCATTTGCACTATGTTCCCAAGCTAATTACTTCTCTTTCCTTTATGTTTGTGAGAAATGGGAGTGGAAGAAATTTCAGGCATTCATTTAATGAAAAATTGATTTACAAATCATTTAATTAGTTAGTTTTGTGTTTGCAATCTCATTTTCCCGTTAAATTGGTATGCTCTCGAGAGCATGACTGACATATTATTATTTTTTATCTATCCTACACATTGCACATTACTAGGCACAAAGTTATAATTGTTTCATCAGTGACCTTATAGTAATACCCGAGAATAAGCCATCTGAATGACCTAGTCAGTGGAAATGAGGACTCACTGAATCTGACTGATGAAGCCTTTTGTATCCATTTCACGTTTGGAAGGGTAATGGCAAATCTATAATTACTCCAGTCAATAACACACTGTTCCTGAAACACTGCAAAAGTAGAGAGATACTTTTATTGACATACTCTTTCTATGAGCAATTAAGCTTCTTTTTCAGTTCTCAATGGTCACAGTGAGATGACAATAAATAAAAAGCAGATGGTGTTAGAAAGAGAGTTTGAACATTTGATTGTCTTGTTAATAAATAGGCTTACTCAACATTCTGTAGGATATTTTTGTCATTGTTATGCTTTATTTGGAGTTAATATAAGGATTACAGCAGAAAAGTGCTGAAATACTGGATTGAAGTAGAGAGTTGTTAGCTTAGTTGTGAACAGAACACTTCAAGTTTGGAAGTTAGAAAATATCTCAACTGATTGAATTTTGGAACTAATTTAGTGATTTCTTGATAATTTCTTGCTTATTTAATTAAAATCTAGCACATATGGCCCATTTCTACTCATGTTCATAAATTTTCTGTTTTAACTACAAGAAAATGATTTGCATTTAAAAATTATTGTCTTAATTATGTGATAGATTTTGGTCTAAATTACACAGACAGACATATATTTCCATGATTGTTGCACACATTATGTGGTATCAGCAACAAATCTGAAAACTAATATCTCCATTTATAAATAGGAAAAAGATGAAAATATTTTAAGCAAACTATTCAAGATCACACAATTAATTCTGGGATATCAAGCTTATTTACTTTACTTTTTCCCTCTTTACCATGCGATGTCTATGAGACCAGGTAGGTAATAGAGTTATGAAAATGATTATTTAATTGATAAAGCAATTCCCTACAATGTCATAGTATGGCCTATTTCTTCATGCAAAAGATGGAACCTACTTAGGCTTGTCGGTATTTAAACAAAAGATCATATTACCATACTAATACCATTGAGTTTACTGAAGAATGTACACTACAGGACCTTGTCAAGTCTACAAGGTAGATTTGTATATGTACTTTATCATCCTTCCCAAAATAAGCATAATTAATGGACCTGACACACACAGCTGTGTTTCTGTCTGAATAAAAGACTGTGGAAAATGGTAGGGGAGGACGTTCCAGGCATTCATTTAATGACAAATTGAATTACAAATCATTCAATTAGTTAGACATTGTCAAAAGCCTGCATTTGAAATGTCACTGAGGAAAATGATTTTCCATTTCTCTTCCAACCCAAAATTTGGACTTGTCCTTTGGGGTGGCATGCCAAAACAAAAATAAATCTCCATATACTGTTGAGCCTTGTGATTTCCACTTAAAAATTTTACACTTGATTCTCTGCCATTAAAAGAGGAATTGTGCTCACTTTTGGTGCACATAGTTCAATAACAACATAAAGGAGAGTTTTAGACCATGCCACAGTATGCCACACTCTAATGTCCTGGGGTGGACAGCAAGCCACTACTCTGCTGTATCATGCCACTGTTCTTCTAGAATGTAGTTTCTAGCTCCCAGTGATCCTAAATTCAGTGTCCATGAAAGACCTAAAAAAGTGGTTTAAAACAGAACAAGACAATTTATGTGAATGTTGGGAAAGGAGGAAAAGGGAAACACAGAAGGGAAAAAGGGGTGGGGAAAGAGACAGAGACAGAGAAAGAAAAGAAAGGTGAGAGGAGAAACACAGAGAGACATGAGGGAATTGACAGGGCAGACAGCTCCTACCCTGGATGAGAGAACACTCACAAGTGAGAAACTCCTGGATGTCTTGTCTGCAGCATATTTTATTAAGATGCTTGTCCAACATAGACTCCTGGATTCTGATTGGCCCCCTGGCTTGTCATTCATCCTAACTTTGGATTTCTTCCTTCCTTTGATGGAGGCTAAGATTATTGGCGGGGGCCTAATGGACAGGTGGTTTATGGTAAAGGATTAAATGAAAGGAAAGTTTGTTCTTCTTACATTAATCACACTACCTAGGAACTTCCTGGTCCTGAGTTTTTTGCCTTTGTTTTCCTAGTTGCTGAATTTAGCTGCCTTTGACTTTGTAAGTTTTTCTTCTTCTTCTCCTCTTCCTCCTCCTCCTCCTCCTCCTTCTCCTTCTTTTTCTTCTTTATTTATTGTTTTGTTTTGTTTTTTGTTTTCTGGTTTGTTTTTTTTTTTTTTTTTTTTTTTTTTTTTTTTTTTTTTTTTTTTTTTTTTTTTTTTTTTTTTTTTTTTTTTTTTTTTTTTTTTTTTTTTTTTTTTTTTTTTTTTTTTTTTTTTTTTTTTTTTTTTTTTTGGTACAGGATAGAACTCACAATCTCACGCTTGCTAGACAGGCACTTGTGCTGAGTTATATGCTGGACCCTGTCTTTTTAATTCTTTAGAGACTAGCTGTCTTTGCCTTTCTAAATGCTGGAGTCTGAGTGCAGAGGTCAAAACTGCCTTATTAATTTTTAATAAAGCTCAGTTAGGCCTTCATCCTATCTTTTTCCTACCAACAGTACCCCTATCCCTACATTAAGTTTAGGCATAAAAATTGTGTTATATATGATCTCTTTTTGACTAAGCAAAAAGCAATGTGGTTCAAAGTACTTCAGGCTATCTGATCACAACCACCTACTAATACAACAAACTTATTTAATTATTGAACATCTCTAGTTTTATTGGTGAAAAGAGAAATGAGGGTGGAAGATAAAAATGCCACATATTTCCATATGGAAATAAATATTAAGGGAACAGGTGCTGGTTGTTTGTGATGAGTTGATAATATAGGGAAATGAAACTCCCAACCTATTACATGTTCAGTACGATTTCATGTTCTCTAAAATCAAGAAATGAATTTTTAGAAACAATGGAGGTTAAGAGCAGAATAAATTTATTGAGAGAAAGAAAACTTCTGTCAAAGAGAGAGACAGAAGGGGATCCCCAGTGGGTTGCCAAATGTCTGTCTTTTGTAGGGACTTTTATAGAGCAAAACCACAAAGTGAGGCAGGTCTAAGGTGGGAAAAACATGGGAACCCTCAAAGTGGGCATGAGATGGGACAGAACTATGGCCAACCAATAAGATTAACTGCTCGGGTAAAATTGATTAAATCAGGGACAAATGGGGAAGCGAGTCATGTAGCAAGTGGGCATGCGTAAAGTGCAGTGGCTTTTCCTGTAGAAGTTGAGATGGTGACTCCTGATTTCCTCAGGGTGACGGAATCCTGTTTAGAATATCAATTCCTGATGCTTATCCTTAGGGAGGTATGTGGGTACACTTGATTTATCTTTTGTCTTGAGGTCTGGCCCACAGTGGAGGTATCTGTTTCCCCTATAGTTGCCCTGTCTCCTTCAAGGGCCCAGTCCTGTCTGACTGCCTATAATATTTCTATCTAACTCAACTGTCTATAACAATAATAGAAGAGTGCAGGATTTGGGGTACCACCAAAGAAAGATTATATACACAAGTTTATGAAGAAAGAAAAATTTTAAAAAATTTACAATTAATTTTTTTTTTTTTTTTTTTTTTTTTTTTTTTTTGCGGCACCACGGATTGAACTCACAACCTCACGCCTGCCTGACAGGCATGTAAGCTGCTGAGCCAAACTCCCAGCCCTAGTTTTTTGAGGCAGGGTCACACTGTGTAGCTCAGGCCGGCCTTGCGCTCGTGTTGTAGCCCAAGCAGGCCTCGAACTCACAACGCTCCTCCTACCTCAGCCTCCTGAGTGCTGGGATTAAAGGCATGCACCACCATGCACGGCTTTACAATGAAATATTTTAAGAAACCTTTCAGAATATTTTATTATAGAGATTTTCCATGTATTTTATGCCTAAATAGTCTAAATGTCCTTTTAAATTTTACTCTTTAAGTTTGAGTTGTGTTTCTTTTTGTTGTACTCCTGATAGAGACCAAAGGCTAGATGTCAGATATACTGAGTTCACATTCTCTGAAGTCAAAGAATGAATTCTAAGGAATAACAGAGGTTAAGAGTAGTAAAATTTATCGTAGAAAAGGAATGGAGAAGAGGAATAGCTCCTAAGAGACATCAGAGGTTCTGAATAGGTTGCCAATGAACCCACTTCACAAAGAAAGTTTCACAGAGCAAGATCACAAGGTGGAAACAGATGCCAGCCCCTTTCTGTGAGTTGGTACAATTCATGGGCCTGGGGAGCTGGGGAATGAGAAGACAGCCCCTTCCAACACACAGACTAGAGCACAAGAAGAGACAACCCCCCACCCAACTCCCATAAGCCACCAGCTGATCCAGAGAAACACGTGCTGAGATGATAGCTACTGAAGTAAACTACAACTTAATGCTTGTAGTCTTTAGTGTTTCATTGACTTTGCAGGCCTGAAATCGGCAGTCTAGTCATCTATTTAGAGGATAACAATAAGCAATATAGCATCTATTGGACCTCCTTCTGAAGGTGGTAGCCATTATTAATTCCTTATTATCTTGTTTTAAAGTCCTGTATCATTTCCATTGTTTTGTTTGGTTAGGTTTTATTCTGTTTCGTCTTTTGATTTTATTATATCTGATGGCATGGGCAGCTATTTCAAAGATATCAAGATATGGTAGCCATTTTGGATTTATTATTACCTTGTTTTGAAGTCCTGTATTGCTTCACTGTTTTGCTTTCATTGGTTCTATTCTGCTCTGTTTTGTTTGGTTTTCCTGTCTGAAGCTATGGCCAGCTATTTTGAAGACAACAAGAGGCATTATGGTAGCCACTGAGGTTTCTTAGTTTGTTTTGAAATCCTGTATCACTTATACTGTTTTGTTTTGATTGACTGTATTCTGTTTTATTTTGCTTGGTTTTATTCTCCTTAAAAAATTAGTAAAACAATAGTATGAATAATCAATAAGATTACAATATTGTGGGTTAGGTCATATTGATCCAGTGGTAGCAAGGGCATATGGATGACATCATTAATCTTGGTCAATAATCTGTAGTGTTATCTTTATTCTTAGTCTTAGTGGTTTTAGTCTTACTGGTCTTAGACTTAGACTTAGTGGTCCTAGTCTGAGTCTTAGTGGGTAAGGATGGTCCACCGCTCAAAGGGGTCATACCAATAATCTGAATCTTTCCTTTATCACTTAGCGAAGTATGCAGATCTGGCCATTGTGACTTTATGCACCTCTATAGGTGCCTCCAGTCACAGTCTCCATGTGTTCCTTTCTTCTGGACTGACTTCTTTGAGGGCCCAACCCTGTTCAATTCCCTAAAATATTTTCATATTGCTTAGCTGTGTATAATATTGCTAAGGTGATTTGTAACTTAAAGGTCATCTATTTCTTTTCTTTTAATTTTGGAGGTATAATGACATTGGATTTAAAGTGCTTTATCTATCTATAAAGTACAAAAAATATCTCATCAACACAATCGTGATTAGTGAGTTTAAAATGTAAGGAAATAAAATCCAAAATGACTCAATTTTTTAAAAAAATTAACCTTAAAATGAGTATAAATTGTTCAAACCACTCTAGTAGTTAACATTTAGATCATGAGTTATCTTACATATACACATGTACAGGTTTATATCCCCTCCTCTTCCCTTTTCCCTTTCCGCCCATTCCCCTCCCAATTGTCTTTGCTCTTTGAGCTGTTCTCTACCCTTCCACAGTATCCATTGTAGACTCTGAATCACATATACTTTTCCATTTCTTACACTAGGGAGACAATACGGTATTTACACATGTGGGAACACTGCTCAATGTATTCGTTATTGAGAGGGAACAATTAATA
>RJWM01049962.1:0-10929 GCA_004363535.1 Dasyprocta punctata
TTCAGAACAGTGTAAATTTGACTATAATTTTATTTTATTCCTAAACTGTCAACTCCATCAATTTTAATCAGTCTATTTTAATAATATATTATTAAAATGTCAGTTCTTGAATTTCAAGTTTTCATTATATGAACTACCTTATTTTTCTGTAAATTTTTCACACTATGTTTACTGATTTTTTTCATTAAATTTTCTAACCCAGTTTTATGTCCATTCAAGAGTGAGTTAAGAGAGAGCCTCACAATTTAATTGTACTCTGAATAATATTTAACCTTTATTATTATATTGAGAACCATGTCGCAAGGATAATTATACTGGTTTAGAAAAATTAATTCTATATAAAATATGATACTTGCCATTATTTTGGGAAAAATATTCCTTTCATTTCTATAACAAAGGTGGATTTTTTTATATTGTCACCTACATTATGTTTTAGTACTTTCTAGATCAGTGTAACAATCACAAAAATAACAAAGGATGCAGAATCTCCTTTGACCTCCCTAGTAGATGCTCCCTATTTTCAAAACAGGCATGCGGCAGAGATCCAAGGCTGCAAAACAAGATGAATTGAGCAGAAGAAGATCATTAGAAGAAACAATGTGGCACTCATCATTTTGTGCTGTCACAACACCATCTGTGTTGCACCAGACCAGAGTAACTTTGACATGACAAATAAACCTCTTAGGGGAAATGGGAATTCTATTAATTGTTCCACTGTCTGGCCAAACACTCGTGATAGACTCTCCTCTAATGCAGTGCCATACACAATTGTTATTATTGAACTAACGGTGGCAATGAATTATGATTTTTAAAATAACATTTATTTCCTCTGGATGAAAAATAAGATTTAAAGTATTGCAATTTCATAGGAGTGGTATAAATATATGCAACCTTATAATTATATTTATACCTCACCTGAGGGACTGACTCCAAAGATAAATACTGCTTTCTTTACTCTGCTAATAAATATTGTTCAGTGAGGCTACATCATACATCCTCAAGGCAGTCATTTCCTTCAACTGCAAAAAAATGGTGAGATTATTGGTTCAAGTAACTTTTAACCTACAGACCCTGACCTTTCCTTGAGCATTACCAATATCAGCAACAATAATGGCAAATAATGTCTATTACAGGTTTATACATGCCATATACCCTGATAATTAGTTATGTGTATTATCTCATTTAAGTCTCAGAACAATCCTGTCAGTCTTTCATTAAGCTTGCTTTTAGAACAGCGGTTATCAAACATTCTTGGTCAAATGTCAGTCAAATAATATTTTCAGCTTTGCCAGTTTTACGGTTCCTGCTACAACTCTTCAATAGCTACCGTGCTGTAAAAACTGTATATATAATAATAACCAAGTAAATGTGGGTATATTCATTAAAAACAAAAAGAAAGCTAAACAGTGAGCTGGATTTTGTCTTAGGGTCATTGTTTGTCTACCTGTGTTCTAAACTATGCAATTAACAAATTAAAAAATTCACCCAAGTCACTAAGTGATGACATTAACATTTAAAAACATACTTCTGGACTGTGCTGCACCTTCAGCAATGAATGGAAAGATTGAGGAAGTGTGCAAAATTGAATGCCTTAACAACTGGTTCTGGAATTTCTCTCAAAGACAGAATGCATTTGTTTTAAAGGAGTTTTGAGACAGTACTCAGCAAAAGCTGAAAACCAGAAGACAAGTGTCAGCAGGCCTAAAAGGAAAATAGAGATGAACAGACATTTTGAGGTACAGCAAGAGAGAGAAGAAGAGAGAATAGCTGAATGTATGGTGGATGATTATAGCCTGAAATATTTAAAAGCCAACAGACATGAATGATTTTAGAAAAGGGACTGGGAGTTTCTAACATGTTGTTACGTAGGCTGCAAGGAATAGAAAACAGTGCTCCAACAGACTTAAAAAATATAGAAAGACATTTGCTCATATAGTCTAAATCAAAAGGTAGAAGAGGTTTCAGGTATGACATAGTCAAAGCTCCAGCTCTGTTTTTCTGCTTTTCTTCACCTTTCCCTCTTCTCTATGTCAACTCTATTATTAGAAAAGGTTTTTCTATACCACCAAGATGACTGCCTGCACCAACTGTGGCAGCTGCTTCCTTATTCCCCTAAAGTGAAAAAGATAAGAAAGGAAACCAGTGTTTCTTGACAAGAGCAGATATTTCTTCCAATTTCCCTTCTAACCTGATTAACCTAAATTCTCTGAATTAATAATTAGCCCACAAAAGTCCTAAGTATGCAAGGTTTAATTGTGGATTCCAGAACTATTCTTTGGAAATGAGAGTGGATTTCCCAACATTGCCCTATTAGATTACTCATGCTCTCTGTAGCTTCAAATGTGGCCACTTCACCAGTAACAAAGGCTGTAGGGAGGGAGACGGTAGCTATCTGAGCAAATTAGGATTCTTTTAGGAATGCAGAAGGAGAGACTAAACATAGATGAGGACAATGTACAACTCTAACTCATATGATAAAATTCTTATGTAGGTCTGAAACAAGACTGACACTAGAAAAAAATATCAAACAAGCAAAACAAGTGGAGTTTGCTATTAACACAGAGATTACTTCTACCATAGAAACTATCACACTGTATTATAGGTCAGCAAGCATTTATGTTTTACTTGCCAGGAATTGTGACAGACATGCAGTATGAAGAAAAATGTATAGTCCCTTGTGGATGACAGCACACAGACATTTTGAAACAATCTAACAGTAGATTAATGGGGGAGTACCTGGATACTCTCGGTGCACCACACACACACACTCTGAAGAGTCAGAGAAGGCATCTAAAAGAGGTAGTATCACTGTTCTTTATCAGTTCCATAAATAGAAATTAAAGATATATAGCAAATAAAAATGTGCATATGAACATGTTCAAAAATAAAATGTTTTCCCTACAGAAGCATAGATATGGTTAATTGTCTCTCACGATATCACAATATTTCTTGAAAAGTGTTATATTAGTAACCAGCAAAATCTAGAAGTGATATGGGCAGAAATTATACACAAACACAAAGAGGCATACATATATAGTCAATGTAGATTTCTACTTAGCAGCTTAGAGAGCATGCATATTCACATTCATCATTGTCCTCTTACAAATATAGAAATCAAGTCTAAGTAATAGTGGTGAAACTGTGGTAAACATATAAATGTAACTTTGATTTGGACAGAAAAAAACTTTGGAAAATTTCTGTGGTATCCTTCAGATGTGTAATTTATTTACAAATGAGAACATATTTTATCTACAAGGCATCTGTTTTCTTAATAATGGAACCTGGTATAACTTGCTGGGAAGAAAGCTAGCACTTTTACTTAAGAAAAGCACTCATGGTTACAGGCAGTTGAACATTTACAGGGGTTATCATTCAATCTGCTCAATTTAGAGTGTAAGAAGGAATGCATTAATGGGTAAAGGAAAGAAGACTGAAAGCGCAAATGCTTTTAAATTATCCTTTCCCTAGATAAAATTATAATAACATGACTTTCAAGTATATATTAAAAATCCAACAACATATTGGTCTTTTTTCTTGGAATTATTTTAAGACTGGGTTTTTCAACTATAACACTATTGATACTTGGGGCTGGATAACTCTTTATTATGGGAACTGTCCTGCACATTGCAAGATGCTTAATAATATCCCTAACCACTACTTAATAGATGCCAATAGCATTTCCTAGAAGTGACATTCAAAAAACTGTCTCCAGTCATTGTCAAATATTTCCAGGAGAACAAAATTTCTCTCATTTGTGCACTTCTGTGTTAATGAATAATTTTCTTTAATAAACATAAAATAACGTCTCTCTGTAGTTCAATAATAATAAATAAGTAAATTTCTATTATTAGTTTTCAATATATAAATAAACATTTGTGGAAAATGATGAGCAGCCTGCTTCCCAAGTTCAAGTACAGAATATCTTCAAAATCTTTATAGATATAGACTAATAAATAGTTTTATGGTCATGAGAAGCATATAGTCAATAAAAATATAAAGCAATTCACAATTATTCCAAAACTGATTATAATATATCAAGGTAATAGTTTGAGATAGTAATGTGCACCTGAGAAAGAGACTTGGATCATCCCAAAACATGGAAACTAAATGGTGAGGGAAATAACGACATCATCCAGGAAAAATAAAGTAAAATATATTACTTAACAGCAATTAAAAACTAGACTTGTTGATTGAATTATCCCCAAGGGACCTGCATACTATAGAAAAAGTAGTAACTGCACTGACTGTAAGAATATTAGGATTTTTTTAACCATCTCATAAGAAAATGTTATTAGGTGGAGCCTGATTTCGGCTTTAAGAATCATGAAAATATTTTCCATATGAAAATCAACATATGCATATTTCCTTATCACCCTTTTGAGTATGGATCCCCACTCGAAATGTCTAACACATTGTCTGCCACATTACAGGCTCAACTAGATCTCTAAAAGTTAAATAATTTAATGTTGGGTAAATGCCTTCTCATTTTTCCATCACCACGAAAACCAATATTCCACAAAAACAACTTTTAGCAAGAAAAACTCTCTTTAACGATCTGTATCTTTTTTGACATTTCATAATGTTCAATACCTTACAAAATGAAACAAGATTTTAAAATCTCCAACTTTCCATGACTGAATAATATTTACAATAGCACTTTTAATATTCCAGCACTCACAAAAGTCTGCTGCAAATGTTAGATAAGGAAAAATAGTGCTTTTTAAAAATCTGTAAACTCAAAACAATGATCATACAGCAAAAAAAAAAAAAAAATACAAACTACTACATATAGTACTGTAAAGCATTGTTGCCTGTGAAATAAAGGAACGGTAGTGCATGAGTTTAAAATAACTCATTTTGAGCAACCAAGACTCCATGCATTTTTCTGGCTTGATTATAGAGGAAATCTAGAGCAGTTCTGGTCTCATATTATTCTTCACATTTTAGTACTTCATATGCTTAAGTGTTATTGCCACCTAGAATAACCAAACAAAATAATAATTAGTATTCTGCATTCAGGAATCTTACAGATCTTGAGGTAACGTAGTAGGGAGGGAGTCAAGGCCAGATCCACTGTGAGAGACACGGAAAAATAGAACTTACTTTCATGTTCCTATCAGACATAGAGACCAATAATTTTCAATTCTGCTCACATATGATAATCACCTGTAAAGTTTTAAAAATTTCTGCAGTCCAGAGGCGATTCTCAGAAATTCATATTTAATTGACCTAGATTAGGGCCAGAGCCCCAATAGTTTAGAATCATCCACACATAATTTTGATATAAAACACTGAGATACAGGCATAAGTGAAAACCAAACAAGCAGTATTAAAAATGAGGAAGAAATATTCTTATTACTTGATAGTTTAGTTCATTAGGTCTATCACATTCTAAAATTGCAAGGCAAACTGTCAGTCTGCATTAGTGTTTGAAATATTACAAACTCTTGAATCAGAATTTTGGTTGTGCAGAGCAATATGAATTGCAAATATCTCCTCTTTTTCTCTTACTGAACACTTTGAAATCACTGTCAAAATTTTTAATACATTCTTCAATATTAAAAGATATAGCAATTAGTTATGGAAATTAATATAGTTCTTTCAGAGAGAAAATTCACTACATCCAAAGCTACTGGCATACAAAAAGTAGACAAAGATCTGGCTAAGTCCACTGTGAATCAGTTGTAAGGGTACTCATATCACTACCAAATGAAGAGGACATGAAGTAATCAACAAAATGCTGAATAAAATTAGAAATTTAAAAGCAAATGATTTTAGCTGAATTTTGCCATTACATTAGTTTTATACAAACATCAAAAGTAATCTGTATTGTTCAAAATATATTTATTTTTAACCAATTATATGCTTATAAATGATAATAGAATTAAGTATTCCAGAATATGTGTTACAATAAAAAGTTTAACAGTCATGTTTTTTTTTTCAGTTATAGTCATGTAAGTTTTATTGATTAAAACTTAAAAGGAGAAATTGCAAAGAGATCTGTTAATGCTATGTGAAAAACACTATGTATCGCATTATAATTTTGTTTGGACACTGGGATATAAGTAAACTTTTATTAACTCTTTCAATTTATTAATTGATTGATAAATAAGGCTAAATAATGGAAAACAAAATTTATGGCTACTCATCTCCTTCAGTTCAGATGAGGAGATGGATTCTATTGAACCAAACACTAAATCTAGGCATATGTACTTTGGGCATGTTTGTTATTTGGAATATATTGTAAAAGAATTAAAGTAAAGAGATTTTGTATTGTAAGCTCAAATTTGAAGGGTTAGGACAAATTTTAAGTACATTGAACAAGCTAAAAATACTACTTTTTGTTTGAGACATATTTCATGGTACTTTGATGAATCTTCAAGATGAAGGATGTGACTATCTTTAAAATGGTTACTAGAAAACAGCTGCTCAAAAAGATACAGTTCACATTCCTTAAAATTTCAATGTTCCTCTACGGCATGGACTGCCTTGTGTACTTCCCAAAATTCATAGGTCAACATCCTTACCTTTAATGCATCTGTGTTTGGAGACAGTGCCTTTAAGAACTTAATTGTCACAAAGTGTAGTCCTAATCCAAAAACACTGGTATCCATGAAAGAACAGGAACACTAACCAGAAATCACTTTTCTTCCATGAACACAAGGCAGGAAACTGATGTGAGAACACAGTGGGAATGCTGCTGTCTGTGAGCCAAGAAGAAAGCCCTCCACAGGAACCATCCTCAAGAGGCCCTTGATTTTGGACTTCTAGTCTCCAGTATTAGGAGAAAATGAATCTCTGTTATTTAAGTCAACCAATCTGTGCTGTTTTGTTGCAGGAGCCAGAGCAAACTAGTGCACGCTACATCTTCTGTGTCTTGTTTACTTAGTCAGCATTACACATCTATTGGCACCCATTATTCTTATGGTTATAGCAGCTCATTCATTCAACAAATATCTTTACTGTGTGCAAGGAACTGTTCAATTCCAAAGTTATTGCTCGCCAGAAAATTCAAAAATCAGATGTTCTTTCCCATCCATAAGAGAGACTAGAAGTAGAGTATCTTCTTTCCTCTATTTGCTGTTCTTAAAAATCACCAAATTATAAAGTAGAGACATGAATACAGGTCTAAATGTTGCCTTCCCCCACTCTTGGCCCTCTGCCAAAGAAAAAGAAATAAGCTTTTTCAAGTACTATAATCCCAGGACTCACATATGTAGACTAGGCAAGCACTATGTTATTGAGCTACATCTCTGGTCATACATATATGAATTTATTTAGCAAATATACAGAAGATAATAGTAGTGGTTTAAGATTATTCCACAGACCATGGGATGGATAAAAAAAGATGTGGTATTTTTATACAATGGAGTACTATTCAGCTACAAAGAAGGATAAACATGAGGCTTTCATAGGTAAATGGATTCAACTTGAGACCACACTCATAAATGAAATAAATCAGACTTACATGTGTAAAATTCATATTGTCTCCTTAGTACAAAACACTGACAGAGTAAATAGTATGTAAAATGGGTGATAGATATTATGAAAGTGAAAGGAGAAGAAACTACTCAAAAGTAAAGAACAATTGGGATGAGGAAAAGGAGAAAATAAAGGAAAAAGATGTATATGTGTTTATATACAAGATAGGTAATTATACTACTCTCCATTAGTTCATCAAGAAGAATGATTTATGCTTTCATTGTTTGATCATTTTTTATGCCTATATCTTGCAATCTGAACAACTACTTTGAAGATAGCAATATGCAACACATTAACCATTGTTAATTTCCTATTGTGTGGCTTTGAAATTCTGTATGATCATTTTTGTTCTTTTTTCATTTTAAAATAAAAAAGTATTATTCCATAGATCTAGAGTTCAAAAGGCAATAATAAAAATTTTTGAATGGAGAACTTTGGCCTCAAAAGATAGACTTAGATTATCTCAGTTACAATGATTTTTAACTCCATAACTTTTCTATAAGTACTGATACACATGTTGCTATTTAATCTTCTCTGAGCTGTAACTTGACAATTCTAGCTCATGTAAAATGTGAGATAATCTCAAAATCCAGTGGCCAACGCTGCATAAAATAGAGAAGTATATCTAAATACAATAGTGGCAAAAAATAACCAAAAATAGTATTTAAACTCATATATCATTACAGAATAGAAACAAGAGTCTTTTATTAGGATTCCTGAATGTTAGCTTTCATGACACCTACCATTTTCTCTTCAATTAGGAGGTAATATACAACATAGGGTTAACACTGAAATCTATCCTACATGTAAATTTTGATTTTCTTTGTTTAATTGTGTGAACACTTGTATATATTACATACCATGGGCATGTGACCATGATTTTAAAATAAGTAGCTTAATCTGTCATCTTCATGACATAGTAACTTGAATAAGTTATATTTGGAATAAATGCTTAGCTCATAGGACAGTAATTATAGTAAAAAATAGAACAGCACTAAACTAACACACTCTCAGTGTATATCCACAAGTTTAATTTGAACTCCAAAAACACTCATTCAAGGGTATAAATGCCAAGTAATATTTTAGATTTGGCCAAATTTCTAGGACTTGCAACATTTTACAGGCTCTAAATTTTAAGTGATACTTCCCTTTCTCTTATTTTGTTTGGGTTGCAAATGAAATGACATTTTCCAACATATTTCCAACTTAAATTAGTGTTTTTCTGCTATGAAAACACGATTTCTCATCTTAGAGAAACTCAACATTTCTGGCTCTACAAGGCTCTCATGGAAGCAATAGCTGTGTGTGAAGTTCTCTGTGATGATGCGCTCTCCCCCTGGGCCAAAAAGGAACAAACCTGAGTCAGAACAATGCAACTCATACAGCATAACAGTCCCTTTAATAATTAAACTCTATTTAAACTCCTGATTTATGTTCAGTTGATCTACAAAAGGATTGAGCTTGGGGAAAGATTATAATATATGCACTTGTACAAGTTGTGTATCTGTGTATCTGCATGTTTTAATTTCTCATAAATATCTTGAGCTCATGCCAGGGGTTTAGCTCAGCAGAAGAAGCACCTGCCTGGCAAGGGTGAGGTTTTGAGTTCAATCCCCAGTACCAAATAAATAAATAAATAAATATCTTGAGCTCTTAATATTCTAGGAAGCAAAGATGTTAAAAACCACACAGACAGTGGGGAGTGGGGAAAAGGAAGGAAATTGCGGTTTTTTAAATCTTTAATCGTAAAGTAGTTTTCAAAGAATGTTTGATGATCAATCATATTTTTATGCTTTAAATGGTAATTGAGTGAAGTAGCTCTAGTTGCTGTAACATAATACTAGGAGCCTGGCTTAAACAACAGGAATTTATTTCTTATGGCTCTGAAGGCTATGGGTCCAAGATCAAGGTCTGGCATGACCACTGTCTGGTAGGGGTGCCCTTCCTGCTTTGTATATGGCTACTCATGTACTTACATGGCTAAAAAACTGAGCTTGCTGATATCTCTCACGTGAGGACACTAATCCAGATAGACTATGTCCTACTGTTATGATATATCTAAACTTAATTTTCTCCATAAGGTCTTACCTCCAAGTACAGTAATACTGGGAGTTGGGACTTCACCATACAAATTTCAGGAGTATACATAATAGGAACATGCTACCCCATACAGCCAAAAGGTCTCAGTACAGTGAGTGTGATCTTGATATGACTTCACTAGCAGCTTGGAAGTTGACTCACAGACAGTGGTTTAACCTGAATGATCTTGTACTTTTCCTGTGGTCACAAGAAAGCACACACTACTTGCTAAGTGTTAAGATTGTAGGACCCTTCCTTCTCTGCTCTGTAGGAACAGTGAAATTGCATCACAGCCTAAAGAAAATCTTTACATAAAAACCTAAAAACAAATGATGCACATTGAGCATTTCAGTATATTAATCTTTTCAGACTACTCATGTTCCAGATTGGATTATCTTATATATAGGTTCACAAAAAACAAACAAACAAAAAAAAAAAAAACCTGCAAAAGAGGCATATCAAATAACAAATATTTTCTGAGCTCTTATTATGTGAAACCATTACTAGCCATTATAAGAGAGCTCTTCTACAAGATCTATATGGCTATTTCCAATAGTTTGTAGCACCAATAACCACCATACATCCAAAGCTTCATGTAATGGCCATATTGCTTCACATGAGGCTTTTGCACGGAGCGTTTTATTGCTAATATAGGATGAAAGGAATGTTGCTGCAAGTAAAGAAATGGATCAAGCAGCAATATATTCTATTTACCAAAAAAGTACAACTTCTCTTCCTAAAGATTTGCTTGAAACTTCAATAGTTTATCTTCTCTGCTTCCCTTTTGTATAAGTAAAAAGGAATACAGGATAAAGAAGAACATTTCCTATGATACGGTCCCCCAAAGCTAGCATCACAGAAGAAAATACAGTTGTCTGTCTCTTAGGCTCAAGGGAAAGTTGTCAGGAGTACAGAGACTATGACTGTTTCTTCAGTCCTGGTGCTATCATTAAGTCATAATATGACCTTGGGTTTGTCATCTAGTAGATACCCCCCATATAACCAGAAATTTGAGTAAGAGAAATATGGTCAGTCCCTTCAGTTGTGAATTCAGTAATCTATTTTTAAAATTTCTTTTGAACTCACATAAGATGCTCTAATTTTAGCTTGTAGAATGTTTTACCCTGCAATATGGCCTAAAATTTTATAACAATTGCCGCGACCCATGTGGCTCCTAAGGTTCTTGGGGTGAAGGACCGCGAGAGGCTAAGAAAATAAAGACAGAGAGAAAGCTGGAGTCAGGTGGAGCCCTTATCCTCCTGATGGGAGGAAAGGAACTGCTCAACCAATGTTGCCGGTTTATTTATACACAGGGAAGGATGACGTCAATTTTAGCCCCTCTGCCTAGCAACCCAGGCCTGGAATGTT
>RJWM01049963.1:0-10926 GCA_004363535.1 Dasyprocta punctata
GAAATTATGTGTAAAGGGAATAATACCCATCTTTTGGCATTGTTGTGAAGATCTAGCTACAAAGTTTATGTCAGGATGTAAGCAAGTACTCAATAAATAATACCTATGCTATGGCTAAAACCTAGTCAACAATAATTGTGTTGTGTCACAATCACACAACTTTTAAAGCTGGTAATTTTGATATGGTTGTGATATTTGGAACTATGAACAAATGAATTACCACTAGGCAAACTATTTCCCATATTTCTGATATTAACCTGATTTTTCTGCTTTCTAACTCCACAATCTATGATAACATCTAACATGAGTCCCTCTATTAGATAAACTCACAGCTGTTCATTATTCATTCCATTTAAGATTTTGTGTAGAAATTAGATTTTCATAATTCTTCTTAAACTACCTCACATAGTTCTTCTTGTGTGATGACTTCAATCTCATTTTTAAATTTTTCTTATGAATTGCACTAATGGTGAAGATACTGATGATGCTCAAGTACTTGGTAGGTATCTTTCACAGATTAGATATGAAAATTATAGTGGCTTATGTGAAACACCTAACAGATCTGAAATAGTATGATTTCTCATTCATTTAATTTTATGAATTAATCAAATGCACTGCTTTACTATATTTCTGCTCCATGTTAGTTATGAAGCAAATAAAGCAGCAGTGGCCAGCAGGCTGTGGTTTAGAGTGGAGTTTTTCATTCTGTGCCTGAAATACTTGCAAAATTGTATGGCAGTATTCTACAGGAAGTAGATGGTTCCTAGAATTCAATTTTTTCCTATGTTAAATTGAGAGAGAAAATTTAGACACAGAACAATACAACCAAACACAGAGGATAATTCTTGATGTTATTTCACTTTTAAATTTTAAGAATGAATATTCATTGAGTCCAATAGTAAAAATATATCCAAGAGAGAGAAGTAGAACAGAAATTAAGTAGAAATATTGATTCCTGTGCTTTATCAACAACTATATGGTTCTTTTCACATCATTCACAGTTACAAGGTCAGGAGCCATGAGCGTTTAGATTTGCAGAAATTAACTCGTTAGTGGGTAATCTTCTTATGACTATGGTCCACGTAGAGAAGAAACTGATCCTACTTTGTTTCACATCCTCTCCTAAAGAGAGATACTACAACTACACAAGTATGTCCCAATGTTGATGACCTAAATATTTAACAGTTGCAACCTTCTATCAAAATGTGTATGACTCTCTACTTTATGGATTTGACTTTTATAATTGGGACAAAATAACACATGCCCATGCTAATCTCTACATTAATTTGGCATTGTTTCTGTCTGTTGTTGGCGCTTTAGAGGCCCTTCCCCTTGGCAGTCTCCTTTTTAGCTTCCAAGTGTGTTCAAAGCCCATTTCTACTCTGAGAGTGTGTTCGGCAGCTGCTGGGCCAGATGCTACACTGCTGGATATTTTGTCTGATTTGAGTCTAGAGACATGGTCAGGCTGCTGTAAAAAAAAATACTTAATTCATCCAGTCACTTAAATTTTCACTTGCTGTCAGTTCTGACGAATTTGTTCCATTCTTGTTTGCACATACTTCAGTCTGCAAATACTTGTTTAGATCTGTAAACTCAAAAATTATGTGCTTTTCTTTTTGTTTTCTATATCACCATTTTCTGCTGTATATTAAATAATTTACTCTTTGTATTTAATTTCATATACTTTTGCTAATTTCTTAAAATGACCACAGCATTTCTATTTCAACTGTATTTGAACTACATAAACCATAAATTTTTAGTTAAGTATAGTTTCTGCTATTTCCCATGAAATTCATTGTTATGTATTCTACTTCTCATTGCATCCTCGATGGTTTTTGTTTGCTCACAGATCTTAAGCTCTTTGAGAATGGATTAGTTATCAGTTTCTGGTTGACTTTGATAGAATAAATAATATGGGCAATGAAACCTAGTTTCTATACTATTTCAAATTTTCTTTGCTGCTAAGCTCTTAAAACGCTTAAAAATACTTAAGCTCTTAAAATGCTTATGTAGAAGCCTTGTATTCTCTCATAAATGTAGCTTTCTTTATATATTAAAATTATTATTGAATTGTTGCATTCCTGAATGTCCTTAAGTTTTTGTTTCAGATTTTGACCATTCCTGACAGGGATAAATGTTCCATGTAATTTTATTTAAGAAACATATATTATGTTTCTCATATATTTTTATTTTGCCTTAATGCCATTTAGTGCACTCAGGTTTATGATATACATGTTAATGTTTAATTCATTTTTATTATATATCTTCAATCCTTACTGTTTTTCATTATAATTATCTTACATAAATTTTCTTTCTCTGTTTATCACCTTTCCTGCTGTCTATTTACCTATTTTACAATCTTATCCAGTTATTTTGTTTTAAGAATGTTTCAAATAAAAACGTATTTGGTGGTTTCATTCCCTTCAATCCAATTCAAATGTCTCTGATTTTAAGGTAATAGCCCATCTGTTTTGAGTTAATATAGAAACATATATTCCTTTTTCTTATGCTTAATATTTTTCCTGTTTTCTGATTTGACATGTCCATCACCTTTATTACACATATATTTATTTTCTTAAACATTTTTCAGGTCATCTAATAAAACACATTGCGGTATTTATAGCAATACTATTTTACATATGGCTAAAGTATTTTCTTATGTTAGCTCATGTAACCTATGTATTTGACTTGCATAAGACAGATGTTGCTAAAGATAAGAATTTTAGATAAAAATTTATCCCAGTGTTAAGGTGGCTTCTATGAATTCTTTGACAGATGGAAATTTCTTACACATAGTCTATCTTATGAAAACCTATTCATGTTGAAATTTCATCACAGGACATATCTGATTATTTAAATCCCTATTCTCATATAGAAATCCAGAACTTCTTAGAGATACTGTCTAGGAATATCCTAGAATCATCATTCCTTTATCCAACTTCGTATTTAAAACAACATTTATTCTGAAGTTTAAAATAGTCATCTCGGGACCATCTCAGTCATATAGCAGGATCAGAGTGATCTCAAAATGAATCCTTATATAAAAGAACAGGAAATAGGAAAGGAAGTGAGAAAAGCATCATTATCCCTGTTTAGTACCAGTGGTATGCATTCATTCATTTAGTTCAATGTTTTACTATTAGTTTACAACCAGAATTCGCATTTTTACTATCAAGAGATACATAACCATGGAAAAATTACAATACCTCACTGAGTGACAGATTTTTCTGAAATTAATAATACAAAACAAAATACAAATAAGGAAAGTAATGAATAATTTTAAAATTTTCTTGGGATAATTGTGACAAATGATGTAAGTCAAGCATTTGTAACATCCTTTCTAAAATTACAAATCCAATTAGAAAAATAAGTTGCAAGGAAGAGTATTGACTTTTTAATATTTCTATTAAAAGTTTTAAAAATTCAAGTATATAATGTACAGTGCAGCTGTAGTAAGTTTGCATATATAGAGAATGAATGATAAAGGCAAATAGAATCTTGTTAGATTCTTCTATGCCTTAAAACAGATACATGGGGTATTCAATCAGCTGTACACATTGGAAAATAAAAGAGTGTATTAGCATGTATTTCTTTAAAATGTAAGCATTTTTATCTTAGCCTATGAGCAATTCTTTTGTTTCTGAAATAAATTAAGTAAAATTTATTGAGTTTGATCAGCCCTTGTTTCCAGAGAATTGCAGTTCAATTTCATTTTTAATTAGAATTCAACATTGTTAATTTCTTAGGACTGGTAAACAAGATCTAGGAATAAAGTATATACTTAATTTGTATTATGTTTCTGAAATTTAGTCTAGAGAGTAATATGTCTGGTTAATTTTTAAACATTTCACAATATTCTGTTGTAGAAGTTTCCATTTATAAAAGCTGCTCTTCTATAACAAATTACTTTCACTTTCAAATAAACATGTTTTCACAACATGAGCAAAACGTATTCAATTAAAAGAGAAAACAAAGTATTTATTCCCATTTGATGTGTGCAATAGGATATAAAGTTTATGTAAATGCCCAGGAAGGGTAGACATGTTGTATTACACATCATTTTTACTTAAATATTATAGTTATTTTAATAGGGAATAGATATATTCATATGAGAGAGACATTTTTATGTTGAAAATCATTCTTTTATAAAGCAAAAGAGTTTCCACTGTGATAAATTCACATGGGAAAAGAGCTTTGGGTCACAGGATTGGTTGTGCCAATATTTTCTTCTCTTTTCAATTTGTCATGTCTATTTCTTATTTGTTCAGTTTTGCTCTACCACAATTCATCACACTGAGGGTACTAAAGAGTTATTGCATAATTGAGATATAATTTTTCAGCATTTCTGTGCATTCAGACACTGAATTGTACATGTTGTCTATCTAGAATCCTATTTTAATACAGTGCTAAATCCAAGGAGGAAAGTAGGAGTGAAGGACTGGTACAGGATGCCTTAGTCATTCGGGTTACAATCCATTAAAATAATACTTTATATGCCTAGACATCTGTGATGAAAAATATATCAAAGTAACTTAACAGTTAATTCAATTTTCAAAAAGTATGTCAGTTACAATGGACACTTGCTACCTTATCTCTTTAAATAATATCTAAAATTTGGATGAAAATATACATGTAGAAAATTTTTTTCAATCCAAAGAGAATAGTGATATTTATGAAAAATCAAAAGCCTTTCTGGGCCAGGGACATGAAAACTCTGACTTTGACTTCAGTTAATTTGTACTGTAGGCCGACCTGAGCTACATAGTGCGACCCTGCCTCAAAAAACCAGGGCTGGGAGTTTGGCTCAGTGGCTTAAGCGCCTGCCCTGGCAGGCGCAAGGCTGTGAGTTCAATCCCCAGTGCCGCAAAAAAAAAAAAAAAAAAAAAAAAAAAAAAAAAAAAAGACGTCAATTTCTGTCAGGCAGCATTGGAAAGATAACAATTGGTGATCTATGAACTGCTTAGACAGACACACATTTTAACTTTTTTATGGTGAGAGCAACTATAAAATTTTTCTAAATAGAAAAATTAGAAAAGATAATATGGAAATTTTTCTAAGTCAAGTACTTACATGAATTACGCATCTGATTTGACTCCTAGAAGACAAAACTACAAATAATTCAACTTGATATATGTGTAAACATTGAGCATGCCCAGGAATGATAGTATCCCGTAACTGCTCATGGCTTGGTACTCATCCCGTATAATTACATGAGTATTTCAAGATGGGTAAAGAAATTAAGGCTCTGTGATATAGACTGCTTATTTCTTTAATGGAGAAATATGAACATGTTTTAAAAGCAGTATTTCACTAATAGGCAAGAAAAATATAATAAATCATTATCCTAATTTTAAAGGTGTAAGCTATTGTAAGTAATACAATTATAAACATTCAAAATGCATAATTCAGTTTTAAAAATTATATAGAAACATATGGAAGACTTTAGGATTCATGATTCTTCGGTTCTAACATACAATTAAAAACAGACTGAACCTGGTGACATATAAACAACAATAGCAAACCATGTTTATATTATGTGAATAATCAATTCTGTAAATAAACCCACAATATTTTGTGTTTTTTATGTCAAGACACATTTTTCCCCCAAATACCAAACTGGTTTCCCCTTTTTCGAAACTACTCCACACGTGGGACAAATGCAAAATACAATTACATTCCCACTAATTATCAATGTTTTCTTTCCTCCTCTGCTTTTTAATGACGCCCACCAAAATAAATGAAATTTAAAAAAAAGACCGCCCATATTTTAACATTTTAGAATTCTCAAAATCCTACAGATATATTACCACTTTCAACTTTACCCATGCTGTGTGACTAGTAGGACAAATATCCTCTTTTTATGAATGAGAAAGTTGAACTGCAGAGCTTTTCAGTGGTATGACCACCATCTATTGCCTAATGGCTGGTCTAGGAAAGATTTTTTTTTTTTTTCCCGGCACCGGGGATCAAACTCACAGCTTCATGCCTGCCAGAGAGGCGCTTAAGCCACTGAGCCAAACTCCCGGCCCTAGTTTTTTGAGGCAGGGTCGCACTATGTAGCTGAAGTCAGCCTTGCGCTCGCATTGTAGCCCAAGGGGGCCTCAAACTCACAATGCTCCTCCTACCTCAGCCTCCCCAGTGCTGGGATTAAAGGCGTGAGTCACCACGCCCGGTTTAGGAAAGACATTTTACCCTTAGTCCAGTAATACTTTTTCTGTCCTGTTTCTTGCAAGCCAAGCTACATAAAAAGAATTAGATACATTCAGATACACTGCTGACAGCACCTAATATCATATGACACAGTACAAGATTTGAGCTTTTTCTTTGGTACAGTAATTTGACAAGTACATTTAATGTTAATATCGATTTGATCTTCCTGCATATAGTCTTTTTGTTCACCCACTTTGGATTAATACAATACTATCTTAATTTATAAAAATACTGCCAATTTCAATTTGTAAAAATACTACCAATTCAATTTATAAAAATACTGCCAAATATTGGCTATTTTTATCTTTGTAAGTTGATTCATAATGCTACAAATTGAGAAGACATAAAACATTGAATATACCTACAGTCATTACAGGTTTTTATTTATATATCAGAAAATTCAGTGCTCTGTTAAATATTACAGCTATAAAAGCAATTTTGTAGATAGAAGAAATTTAAAGTTTGAATGTTGACATTTATACACATTGAAAAGTCAGAAAACTATGTCAAAATAAATAGTTTCTGATATGCTTAAAATATTTTATTCTTATTAGTTTCTATCCATGGGTTTCTATACATTCATTATGAATTCCGTTAAATATGGTTTTAATTAAGAGAATTGGTCACATATAATAAAAATTTTAAGTATAGTAAGTTTTCCAAGACTAAGTGAGGAAGAAGTCTGTACTTTCCTTTAATCTTATTTATCCCATTGGAAAATCACATAATCCCAGAGATGCGTGTGTGTCAATACATGAATTGTGTTCTTTCACTACCTATGTCCTCCATCTCTCGTACATTTGCATAAATAAACATTAAGTGCAGAAAGTTGCTAAATCAGTAGCTTACTGTCTTCACGACTTTGTTTCTGTCTACTTAGAGGACTAGTATTATTTCCTGTTAGTTTTGAACATAATTGGAAGCAATTTGGCTTTATAAGGAAAAAGCAGAGAAAATTAAATTTAAAGACATATTCTTGAGATCTGCTACTAAATATCTGCAGAGTATTGAACTAGTAACTTCTATGTCATAATGGCTTCATATGTGCAATCAGAATAATCCCCTGGAGTTTTTATGAGGTTACAGTGGGATATTAGAATAAAGCGTAATTTTAAAAAATAAAGATAACCAATGAAGTAGCAGATCTTCTCCACCACCCCTTGTTTTCTTCTTTCCTTTCTTCTGAATTATAAAAATAAAAGCTGAAGTTTTTTTCTGTAACAGTTTATAAAACTTTCTGAATAACTTCACATTGTTTTCTTTATAAAAGAAGGTAGCCATTTTTTTCCTATTAATGTCAGAGCGATTATTTAAACAATTTTTGATACTTCAAATGACACAACCTGATATATCAGGTTAATGTTTTCAGCGATTTTTGACAAAAAATGATGTGATTCTGTCTTTGGTATACTATCTCTACAGTGAATTATTCTTACATTAAGAGTTCCTTTTTAAATTAAAAAGATGAGTTTATTTCTGAGTTATAACAAAACTAACAAAAAACATAAACCTCTGTAGCGACTTTCTTACAATAGATAAGTAATGGTCCACAGTACAAATCTAATAACAGGAAAAACAATTTAATGAAAAAAGGAAAACATAAAACTTGAGCCTCTGAAGTAAAGAAAAAACTTCTTAGTAAGTGATCATATATTGTCATAACATTATTTTGTCATAATATTTAATATTCACATATGCCAGAGCTATTTAAAAATAGTAAAAATAAGTAAGTGGATAAAAATTTACTGCAAAATGTTAAATTCATAATTTATAGACTGTATTACTTTTTTTCTGTTGCTCTAGCTAATTTTTAATCTGAAACAGCTTGGTCTATTGTTTAATATATGTGAATTGCCATTACTGTGCTTTTGCACAAATGTAGGTCTCTTTTAGCAGTCTAAACAAGCAGAAGTATAATTCTCACTATTGATTTCAGTATCTTCTCAGAAAGCAGATCACAGCAAGTAGAATCTGATGTGTTTTATAAATTCACCCTTTAGTCAGTCAATTTGTCTTTGTAAACCATGGATGTATAATTGAAAGGAAAGGCCTACTACAGTGGAAAGATAACCAGACTTTGTTTCAGAAAACTCCAGATTGATCCCTGGTTTTACTGCTTATTAACTCTAAACCTCGGTCAATCCATCAACCTTCTTGAATCACAATTTTGGCAACTATATAGCATGAATTGAAAAATGACTTACGTCAAATGATCTGAATAAAAACCAACAAATAACTTAGAATACAGCACCTGGCCCATATTAGATACACAATATGTATTTGATGATTTGGCTTAAAGTCGACTCAGAAGACCTAGATTCTTGTTACAGTTATGTATAATTTTTTTTTTTTTTAGGGTCCTTGCACTCGCTAGGCAGGTGCTTATGCCACTGAGCTATATCCCCAGCGAAATTGACTATTTTATTGTATTTTTTTTATTTAAGCGAAGAAAAACAAAACAAAACAAAAAAAAAGAGACGACATATATAGTAAAAACAACAAGCAAAAGAGACAAATGACTAGAGTAAATACACAACATTGCAGGTTTACAAAACCGGAAGATAGAAGCTTGACAATGGTTGCAATATTTCACATCGTTATCTTTAAAATGGTTTCTTACATTAACAGATATAGACATGCAAGATTGATCTAATCATATGAGTATTAATTATGTATCTTTGTAAAATGTCTATCAAATACTCACTTTATGCAAGTATATTAGCTTGCCAGGGCTGCTGTAAGAAAATGTCACTTTCTGAGTGGCTTAAAGAACAGAAATTTATTTTCTCACAGTTCAGGTATCTAGAAATCTATGATGGCAGTATTACTGGGGCTGATTTCTTCTTCTGCTTGTCTCCTTGGCTTGCATATATACCTTTGCCCTGTATCTTCATACAACTTTTTCACTATGTTTGTGATTCTCTGGTGTCTGTCTTCTTATGGGGACAACAGTCATATTGGAGTAGGGGACATCTGTATGACCTCTTTGAACCTGACTTCTTTTAAGGCTCTACATCTTCCAAATATCACTTACATTCTCACATGTCCAAAGGGTTATGACTTTAAAATGTGAGTTTTAAGAGAACACAATTCAATATGCAACAGTGGGTCTTATTTTAGTCTGTAGAACTAAGATCTTGTTGCTATATTTTCCCCATAGGGGCCCAGGTTTTCTAGGTATGATGACCAGACCATTTTTCTAGTGCTAGACCAATGCTGTAAAGAGGTTGATGGTGGTAAAAACACAGTTTTTTTCTTTTGGTACTTGATGTTAGTGGTAGTTTGAAGAAGTCATACCTTCTGACAAGCGATAATCAGAAGAGTAGGATTCACAATCAATGGGTTCAGAAGAGTAAGTTGACATGTTAGAAGCAACTGTGAGTAAATTATAGCCCAGCTGATATTCAGCTGATACTCCCTTATTAGGCCCTGTGAATAAGTGGATTATCTAAATTATAGTAACAGAATTCTTCTGATGGACTAGGCAAGATATGTCAGTTGAAAAGTAAGGATAGAAATACAAAGGGAAGGAAGATGAGTAATAGGAATAAGAACAGGAGCCTTCCTTTTTTATTCTCCCTGATTTCGTTTTTTTTTCTGAGTGGTTTTTCTCCGTGAGTATCTGAATGCCATGGAATCACTTAGATATTGCCTAACCAGATCAATGGACTGGAACTCCATGTTGGACTATTCTCAGGTACCATACTACTTTCCCTGAGAAAATAATTCCTGAAAGTTTGGAGTTTTGTAAGGCCTACTAAAAGATACTTCTGTGTTTTACCCATGGATTGGTAGTACCATTTATTTTGGAGGTGATTATTTGAAAATTGATAGCAGCTAGCTTTATGTACTATGCACACGAATAAATGTATTAAACAGGTCATACTAAGAAATATGGAATCAGCAACCTTGAAGCTGACCAAAGACATTTATCTATGAGAACCTGTCAGCAAGACAAAATCACAGTGTCAAACCTCATTGGATTGGTCTCTGCTAGTAGTCAGTCACTGCTCTCAGATGACAAAGAAAATCAAAGAAAAAAATCGAAGCACAATAAATGCTATTTTATTTATGTATGTTAAAGAAAGATAAAGAACATGACACATTTAATTAAACTTTCTTAAACTTCAAAAATGAACTGGCTTAATTCTTATGCTGTATATATATATATAAATATATATGTATAACATATATATATATATTTCATACATATATATCCACAATAAAATGTAATGTGTGAAGTTTTCTAGCCAGAGGATGTAAAGAGTAGAAAAAAATAATACTCATATAAATGAGCCATATACACTATAGTATATTTGTATTTCATATTCCTTCACTCATTTATTCATTTATTAGGCAATAAATCCATTACAGTAATTTATTCAGCAACAATTGAAAAAAATCATCCTGTGCCATGTACTCTGAATGACATTAGACACATAAGATGTAATTTTTTTTTTTTTTTTTGGTACTGGGGATTGAACTCACCACCTCTCACTTGCCAGGCAAATGCTTACGCCACTGAGCTAAATTCCCAGCCCCAAGATAAGATGAAACTATAGGATTTTTGCCTTAAGAAGGCAAAAACTTTTCCATAATCTATTGCTATATAAATAAATGACTCATCAAACAGACTCTAATTTCTGGGAAGAAACACTAGGCTTCATAAATACTGATCAAACAATTACTATATTGACCTTTTTTCAAGGGATTTTT
>RJWM01049964.1:0-10927 GCA_004363535.1 Dasyprocta punctata
TTTAATCCCAGCACTCGGGAGGCTGAGGTAGGCGGAGCGTTGTGAGTTCGAGGCCGGCTTGGGCTACAACGCGGAGCGCAAGGCCGGCCTGAGCTACATAGTGCGACCCTGCCTCAAAAAACCAGGGCCGGGAGTTTGGCTCAGCAGCTTAAGCGCCTGTCTGGCAGGTGTGAGGCTGTGAGTTCGATCCCCGGTGCCGCAAAAAAAAAAAAAAAAAAAAAAAAAGTTGTATATAGAGGTATGATCAAAATAAAAAGTAAATCCTCAACTTACGAACAATGGAGGTGCAAACTTCCCCAGGTGTACTGTATAAAATTCACTGTCATCTTAGAAAGAAATCCAATTTATGATCATTTCTCCTGAAATGGAGCTCATTTCTAAGTCAGAGACTTACTGTATAATGGTGTAAAAAATGATACAGAAAAAGACACACTGCTGTTAATCCTCATCAAAGTACTTCCCCTTCCTTCAAATACAATTACCCGGCATTGCTCTGGTCACTCTACAAGCAGTTCTGAAACTCCTCTTTTATGAGTGGTTCACGAGGTGATGAAAACTACGGAGAACGCTGTGCTGAGCGCCACCCAGTGGAAAGGCAGACTTGTAAAACCGCTACAGTTCCTCATCCACCTTACTCATCAGATCTGGCACCATGTCACCTGGCGGCTCTGCCCCAAAGTCAAATGATCCTGAAGGTAAATGTTCTTAATCAATTTAGGACATCAAAGCAGCCACAATAGTGCAACTAAAGACACTCACTGAGACAGAACTCATAGAACGGCTCCAGAAAATGGCAAAAATGATGGAGTAAGTTTATTCTAAGTGACAAGGAATATTTTGAGGGAGATTAATGGCAGTGCCTTCTATCATTACACATTTTTTTGAACCAGGAATTGAACTCAGAACCTCAAGCTTGTCAGGCAGGCACCATGCCACTGAGTTATATCCCTGACCACTACACATTTTTAAAACTTTAAACCTTAACCATATTTTTCAATCACACCTTATGCATACAATGGAATACTATTCAAGCTTTAGAAAGATAAATACTGCTTGATTTCTCTTGTATGAGGTATCTGAAGTAGTCAAACTTATAGAAACATGGCACACACCTTTAATCCCAGCACTCAGGAGGCTGAGGCAGGAGGATTATTGTGAGTTCAAAACCAGCCTGGTCTACAAAGTGAGTTCAAGGCCAGCCTGAACTGCATAGTGAGACCCTGTCTCAAAAACTAGGGCTGGGCCCGGGTATGGTGGCGCACACCTTTAATCCCAGCACTTGGGAGGCTGAGGTAGGAGGAGCATTGTGAGTTCAAGGCTGGCTTGGGCTACAACGTAAGCAAGAGTGGCCTGAACTACATAGAGTGACCCTGTCTCAAAAACTAGGGCCAGGAGTTTGGCTCAGTGGCTTAAGCGCCTGCTTGCCAGGTGCAAGGTTGTTAGTTCGATCCCCAGTATTGCAAAAAAAAAAAAATAAATAAATAAATAAATAAATTATAGGGCCGGGTATTTAGCTCAGTGGCCTAAGTGACTGCCTGGCAGGCGCGAGGTTGTGAGTTTGAGCCCCGGTACCAAAAACAACAACAACAAAAAAAAAAAACCAAAAAAAACCAAACCAAACCAAACAAACAAACAAAAAACTCATAGAAACAGTCAAGTGGTAGTCTCCAGGGGAAGGAGGAGGCAGGAGCTGACCTTTGGTGAGTAGAGAGGCAGGATGGGGTAGGGGTGACTGGGGAGCTGCTGCACAGCAATGCACATGTGAGTCACGATACTGTGCTGTACAATAGGAACTGCTGGGAGGGGGATTTCACGTTACATGGTTTTAACTACAAAAAAATTAATAATTATTCCCACAGATGGTAAGAATCACTCTTCCCCAAACTGTTTCCCAAAATCACTTTCCAAAAAAAATTCTTGGTAACATAACATATATGGAAATGTAATGTATGTATGTAAATTTCTATGTAATGGAATACTACTCAGCTATAAAGAACAACAAACTGGACATTTTTGCCCTCAAATGGATGAATGCTGAGGATATGCTTCTCAGTGAACTGAATAAGTCACATATACATGACTATCATATTGTTGCACTGGTTTGAAGAACTCAAACAAAACCTATGTATATATATAAAATTACTTGGGTCAGTTAGAGAAAAAGAGAATGTTTATTATTTGATATTTGGATCCAATTTTGCTTTTTGAATTTCATGCTTTTCTGCTTGAAAAAAATAGGTCTTGAAATCTTTAAAAAAATGAATTGTTTTTCTTTGTAGATGAAGTTATAGTTTTTGCTGGTGCTTTCAATATTTTTTCCTTAGATGTAAATTTGTGTATGTGTATGCATACGATGGCTAAAAGGACTATATTTCTAAATGTATTGGTTATTGAAAAGGAACAGTTGATACTCACATGTTTCCATTAATTTTGCATGTCTATATCTGTTCATATAAACAACCCTTTTGAAGGTAGCAATATGCGATATTGCAACCACTGTCAAATTCCTATCATCTTGCTTTGTAAACTGTCTTGGTTACTTTTCACTTATTGCTGAGACAAAATACCTGACGCCCAAAATTACGGAAGGAAAGGTTTATTTAGCTTACAGTTTTTGGAGGTTTCAGTCCACAATCAGCTGGCTCCAAGGCAGGGTGGCATGGCACAGGGACAACATTTCAAGGAAGCAGCTGAGCAGAAGCAGCCAGAGTAAAAGGGGCAAGAGCAAGCCTCTTCTCCTCCTTTATATAGTACACAGGACACTCTCTCCCTCCAGGGTGGGTGTAGCTTCACAAACATCCTTGCCTTCCTTTGCACAGGATGAGGATGTTTACCAAGTAAGATCCCTGGCTCCCTGCTGAGTCTCTCAGCTAAACTTTTGACCTTCTCAAATTGACAATGGCCAGGTAACTTCTTGTGCTCTACACCCCAGGATGTAGAGCTGCTGCCTTACTTAAGCTTCTAGACTTCTCAAGTTGACACAACGTATAAACCATAACATAAACCTATATTATTACTGTTTTGGATTTGTAAAAAAAATTAAAAAAATAAAAATAAAGCAAAACTGAAGATCACTGGCCTACCAAAAATAAAACAAAGCAAAACAAAACAAAAACACATATGCACCTAAGTCCCAAATCCAGAATCTTACTTACTATATAGAAACATGGGATATATATTCACACTAAAGTAGCAAGAGAAACATCAAAAATTATGACTAGGTAGTTTAATTAAAGAAACATGAAATACCAGGCATAATGGTGCATGCCTGTAATTTCAGAATTTAGAAAGCTGAGGCAGAAGGATTGTTGTGAGTTTAAGGCCAGCCTGGGCTACAAAGTGAGACTCTGTCTCAATAAAGAAGCAAGAAGAAGAAAGAAGAAAGAAGAAAGAAAAAAGAAGAAAGAAGAAGGAGGAGGAGGAGGAGGAGGAGGAGGAGGAGGAGGAGGAAAAGAGGGAGAAGAGGAAGAAGAGGAAGAGGAGGAAGCGGAAGAAGAAGAAGAGGAAAAAGAAGAGGAAGAGGCAGAAGAGGAAGAGGAAGAAAAAACATACATAATCTATTTGACAAAAATTTAAATAACATGCTTAAAGATATTTTAAGAAACTACTAAAAATATAAGTTCAACTAAAGAAACGGAAAGATACCATCTCAAGTAGACAATGACAATTTACACTAAAATACATACATTTAATAGTCTCCTAATAAAATTAAAATGTTTCTTTTAAAACTAGACTAATTGACTTTGAAGTTTATATGAAAAAGAATCTAGAAAAAGAAAAGCTTTTTAAAATGTATGACTCTTTCAAAAATTAAACATATTATAAAACAATCACAACAGTATGGTATTGGCTCATGAAGATCAGAAAGACCAGTTAAGAAAATTCAATAACAGATCAGGTAATATAGAAACTTAGTATATCTTAAAAGGTGATATCACAAATACCTAATAAAACACACATTTTTAAAACTTGAATTGATTCTGAAGTCAGAATAAACTCCAAATAGATCAAGATATCAATGTAAAAATATAAAATTATACTAATGCTAGAAAAAATATGATGAATTTATTTATAACCTTGGTGTATAGACTTTCTAATGAAATTCACATATAATAACAAAAGATTGATAATTTACATAAAAATGGCAAAGCAAAAGATACTACAAGCAAAGTAAAAATAAAACACACCAAAAGCCGGTATGAAGCACAGTGTGGTGGTATATGCCTGAAATCCCAGCACTCAGGAGACTGAGGCAGAAAGATCCTGAATTCAGTCCAACCAGGCTACACAGAGTCCTAGGCCAGACAGCACAGCTATAAAGATGAGAAAGAACTACAAAAAAGAAGAGATCTTAAATATCAAGAGAAAGGCAAAAACTCAATTGGTCAAAAGATGAATGGAGAGAGTTCACAGAAAAAGAAATATACCATTTTGAAATGGTACTTAACTCCACAGACAGAAAGAGAAATGCAAATGGATTCTTTCTACGCATCTCAGAATTCCAGAACTTCCTCAATTTGGCCACAATCCCTGCTGATGAGGGTGTGAGATAATATGCATTTGCTGGTCCAACTGCCAAATGTTGCAAACAGGGAATTTAGTGAAATGGAAATTTGGCAATAGGTACCAAATACTAGTGTACCTCTCCTTAGACTAAGTGATCCCACTCCTAGAAATTACCCCAAAAGTGAATGTCTCCAAAAAGAAATATATACGTTCCTCATAGCTGAGATACAAAAAAGTTAACTGAATATGAAACCCTATGCATAAAATGAATATACCATCCAAACAGGGAATATGCACTACATGTAAGCCTACAAGCAGTTAGTATCCAGGATTCAGAAAAGATAATATGGCAGATACAAATATAGATAGATACAGATATATAAAAGACGCATCCCATAAAGAAAGCCAGACTTATTAAAAGTAACACAGGCAAAAGACATGAGATATATTTCACAGATGAAACACAGATAGCCAACTAACTAAATTAGTATTCAGAGAAATATAAATTAAAACTACAATGGTATCAGATTACCAGCAATGATAGAGAACTGGCATAGTAGTAGTGAAACAAAGTGACTGAGACTATCCTTTGCTGGTGCCAGGTTAAACAGGCATAATTTTGCTTATCAAGAGGTTCAGATGTGCCTGTCACATGAACTCGTAATTCTATTCCTAGAAACATTATTCTAGGACAACTTTATAACTGTGTACCAGAAGAACTATTAAGAGTAGCAAAGAGAAAAATATTTAAAAGAATTAAATACCATTGCCAGACATACATAAAAAAAATTTGGCACATTAACAAAACATGCTACATAGAAGTAAAAAAAAAAAATAAATAAACTGTACCAGAGACAGAAATATTAAAGGGCATGAACATCAAAATGTAATACTGGGTGAAAAAAAAGGAAGTTTTAGAAAATATATAAAGTTCCTCCAGTGTACAGATTTAAAATCAAGCAATGGAAAGTCTGTGTGTGATTTCATCATACACACATACAAAAACAAAAACAAATTCAAGATAATGGTTACCTCTAGGGGGCAGGATAGGAAATGGAATTGAGGATATTTTCAAAAGTACAGTACTTATATTATTTCTTAAACTACATCTTTGAGTATAAGCATATTTGTTTCATTACTTGTCAAACTATATATACATTTACATTATGTATATTCATCACATATATGCTGTAAAAGATACAAAGCAATTTTTAAAAGTCAATTACATTACTAGTATATACTAAGATATCTAGAAAATACTTATTTGCTGGTAAAAAATTTAAATCCCTTACAATTTAATTGATTTATATTTATTGTTAGTTTTCTAACAAGTAAAATTCACTTAGTTACCATGACAGATTTTCTTAGACATTGGCCTGCCTTCTAAAGAACATGTTCCTTTTTCCATTATAATCTAGAAGAAAAGAAAAATATTAACCATTTCCAAGTGTACATGATAATATCCACTCATAACTTTTCTACCAACATTATCAATTCATTTTATAATACTCTTTTTATATTACTGTAATTCAACAAAAATAATTTCACAAGAAAAATTAGCCTGAGAACTATCAAATGAAATTTAAATGGGTTTAGAAACTGCAAGCAACTAGATTGACACTTGCTAAGAAATATATTACTAACAAAAATAAAAGGCATCAAGTAATCATAGTAAATGTGAACGAAAAGAGACAAGATCCTAAACCACTTTGTTCTGCTATGCTTTCTTATTTCTGAAGTTGCACAGTTGTTATTTATGTAATTTTTTAAAAAGTAGTAAAAGGTTAACAATATAAATTTTCTACAAAACACAATATAAGTTTTGATTTTCATCTCTCTACATAACTTAAAATTTATTTTTCTTTCCTTTAAAAAAAATCCAGACTGTTTAATTTCCAGGAAGTTAAATAGCATGTTTTAGTTAACTTTGAACTTTTTGAATTTTGATTAGAAACTGTAGACACAAACCTCTCCTTCTTTAAATTTTTAGATTTTCTTTATGGCCTACTACATGAATTGTAATTGCAAATAAACCAATTTAAAAGAAAATGTTTTCTATATAATCTCTGTTGGTAGGACACTAAGTTAATTCAGGTAGACAGGGTAAAGGACAAACTGTCTAGCTATTCACCAAACCTGATTCTTCCTGGACATAAAACTCGACTAATTTTCTAGCCTCCCTGGGAGTTGGTCTGGACATGTAATTTAATTTCTGATTATGGGCAGAGACTAATATATATTACTTCCAAAGGGGGCCCACAAAAATTTTCTTCATAATTCTCCACCTCCAATTCCCTTCTGTTATCTGGTATCAACATCCACTATAAATATGGAAACCACCACTTAAAGATATCAGAGTTCTTACCAGCTTGGGTCCCTGAATAGCTACACAGAGCAGAGCCTCTTCCCTAACTCCACTATTTCATTACTTTAAAAGTCTGCTGTCCATCTCCTGACATATTCAAGCCTACAACTTGCACTAAAAACAAGAAAATGGAGTGGTACTATCACACTAGGAAACCCTATTAACGGAGAAACCTATTAAGACTCCAAGGCACGCCTGCACACCAATATCCACTTCAAATCTATTCATGAAAGACAACAAAGAAGTCTGAGGCAGGAGCATCACAGGGTCAAGCTCAGCCTGGGCAACCTGGCGACTCAGTGAAACTCTGTGTCAGTAAAAAAGAAAAGGGCTGAGAATGCAGCTCAGTGCAAAAGCCCTGGGTTTACTCCCTAGTTCCACCAAAACAGGTAACAGAAGATCCTTCAAAATGAGAAGTTAGTTATTCAAGGAACTTTGCTTATCCAGGGTATCCAGGCTGCACGATGCTGCACAGCAGGCTTTTGTGATTGCTGTCAGCGGTAACTCTTTGTCTTCTGTTCTGCTCTTTTCTGAATGGGACTTTTACTGCATTTTTAGGATCACTGCTCAAAAACTATATGTTTTCTTCATTTTATATATGTTTAACCTGTTACTATGTTCTGTACCTGTTTCCTGTAAAATGTATGTATTTTTTCTTCTCAATTTGATACTTTGAAATCTTAGTAAGAAAAGTCAGCCAGCCGGGCATGGTGGCGCATGCCTTTAATCCCAGCACTCGGGAGGCTGAGGTAGGAGGAGCGTTGTGAGTTCAAGGTCAGCTTGGGCTACAACAGGAGTGCAAGGCCAGCCTGAACTACATAGTGTGACCCTTCCTCAAAAAACCAGGGCCGGGAGTTTGGCTCAGTGGCTTAAGCGCCTGTCTGGCAGGTGTGAGGTTGTGAGTTTAATCCCTGGTGCTGCATGGAAAAAAAAAAAAAAAGTCAGCTGTCTCACAACTAATGTGTTAGTAATTTCTAAGTAGATTTCATTCCTTATATTTTATGCAGAATTTCTATTCCATTTTTATCAGGATTCCTCGTGACAACACTGCTTCTTCGCGTTTTTAAATTCTTCCATGTGCCTCCATGTTTCCAGCAATTACTTTCCCATTTTAAACAATCACATTTAAATCTTATTTGTCTACCATAAAGTTAAATAATTATACTCCTCCTATTCTCTCCCACCTCCAACAAGAGGAACATGGGAACACAACTTCCTCATTCTCAACTATTAACACGCAAGAGGTCTGTTTTGTGCTGTTTACCTGTGGCTTAGCTCATCTGTCTCTGCATTAGTTCTTCTCAGTAGAAACTAGAAACTGTTTTGAGTTTGCCTAACCAGTTGGCAGGCACTGCCCTGACCTCTTCCTGTGCTGCTACCTTTTTCTCCTCTCCTACAGGCCCCGGTGCCTTGCTTCTTCTGGTAGAACCTAAGACTTACACCAGCTTCCACTGTACCTTTGAAACTGATGAGGTATCGCAGATTAAAAATCTCTCCCCTGCTCTACTCAAAATTTCTTCATTAAACTTGATTCTTTTTAAGGTTCCACCAAAAGTATTTTGCTTTCCTGATTTGCCCTAACAACTTTCAAGCTGCCTGCTTTCTAGACACATATGCAGCATGAATTCTTTTGTATTTTAAGAGTCTGATCCTGTGAAGTACATAAAGTTTCTAATATTGTTACAATACAGTCTTTTCATGAGGAGGGATTATAATATTATATAGTCAATGTTTTTCAATGTTTCCATATTCTTAAATGTATATCTATGCTCAAAATAGCACATTAAAACTTAAACCATTTTATGTTTTAAGAAATTTTATAGTTCTTAGAGAAAACATTTGAAATGTATCTAGATTGGCTTGTCTCACGGACATTACAGTTTAAAGAGTGTTTTTATTTCTAAATCTAAGTCATGATTTTGCAAGTGTAAGAAAATATAAGGAAAAGAGTACCAGAAAAAAATTTCAATACAAGCTAACCTTACATCAAGGTACTGGAAACTATAAATATTAAAATATGATAAAACATAAATAACTTCATAGGAAAGATAACATGACAATGTGCTTTACCTCACCAAGACCAAAGTCTCCTGACTGGCTAGCATGCAATTCCTCCAGAGGGCTATTACACCTAAGGGTTATAAATGAGACAGTATTAGTGTTTGTTTTATTCTCACTTACAGTTATTGCTTTAAACTGTGATTTTAAAACTTGGCTTCAGGCCTGAGTGCCTCCAACCAGACAAGTAAGAGTGCCTTCCAGGGGCCTGACGGCCGGTGTGGATTTCAGGAGAAAGAAATGGGCTTCTTGGGAGCCCACCCAGCCGGGCCTGAGTGCCACCAACCAGGACACAAGTAAGACTGCCTTCAGGGGACCTGTGCGACCGGCGTGGACCCCAGGAAGAGAAACAGGCGCCCACCCCCAACCCATACACCTACCAGCACGCGGGATAAGAATCAAGGATTAATCCCCCCCCCCCAATAAAGCAACCTGCTCATTTGGAGGTCTGGCTACATCGATAGCAACTAAGGTACATAGAACAGCTGGATGCTAGTATTGTTTTGCTCATTTTGCAGGCCTGGGGCCGGCAGCCTGGGCATCTCTTTGGAAGATGACAATGCGCAGTGTAGCAAAAATGGGGAATTCTCTTCTGTCTTGTCATCGAGGCCCAAGATTGTTCTCATTGTTTTACTTTATTCTGATTAATATTTTTTGGCCTTATTTTATACTCTGTTTTTATTGGTTCTATTGTGTTTCTTTTTCTTTTTTTTTTTTTTGGTTTGATTCTACTATACCTGTTGTAAAGGTCAACTATTCTGAAAATAACAAGATATACTACAGTAGTTATTGTTTTCATAGTATCTTTCTTAGAAGTTCTGTAACAGTTCTACTGCTTTTTTTTATTTTAGTGAAAAAAAAACAGAAAAAAGACATATAAAACATAAACAACAAGCAAAAAAGACAAACAAACGACTAGAGTAAATACACTACAGTAACACTGCAGATTTACAAAATCGGATGACAGAAAATTGACAATGCTTGCAATATTGTGCACCATTATCTTTAAAATGGTTATTTACATTAACAGATATAGACATGTAAAATTAATCTAATCATATGAGCATTGACTGTTCTTTCTCAACAACGAATAGATTCGACAGTGTGTTCATTCTAGTTATCTTACATATACATATATACAGGTTTATATCTTTTCTTCTTCCCTTTTCTCTTTCCGCCTTTTCCCTTCCCAGTCACTCTTGCACTTTGAGCTGTTCTTCACCCTTACGTAGTATTTATTACAGATTTTGGATCATATATACTTTTCTGTTTCTTACACTAGGGAGACAATACGGTATTTACACATGTGGGTTTGATTTATCTCACTTACGAGTATGGTCTCAAGTCGTGACCATTTACTTACAAAAGTCTCAATGCAATCTTTCTTAACAGCTGAGTAGTACTCCATTGTATAAAAATACCACATCTTTTTTATCCATTCTTGGATTAATGGGCACTTGGGTTGTTTCCAAGATCTGGCTATTACAAATTGGGCTGCTATAAACATGGGTGCACAGATATGACTGTGGTATGATGTTTTCAATTCTTCTGGAAAAATGCCCAGAAGTGGGATAGCTGGGTTGAATGGGATCTCTAATCCTAGCTTCTTGAGGAATCTCCACACTGACTTCCACAGTGGCTGCACCAGTCTACATTCCCACCAACAGTGGAAGAGAGTTCCTTTTTCCCCACACCCCCTCCAGCATTTGCTGTTGGGTGATTTTTTAATCTTGGCCATTCTTTCTGGGGTGAGATGGAATCTCAGCGTGGTTTTAATTTGCATTTCCCGAATGACCATGGATGTTGAACATTTTTTCATATATTTATTTGCCATTTGTATTTCTTTCTCTGAGAAGTGTGTATTCATCTCAGATGCCCATTTTTGGATTGGGTCCTTGAATTTTAGGGGCCTGATTTCTTTTAATTCTTTATATGTTTTAGATAGAAGTCCTTTGTCTGATGGACAATTGGCTATGATATTTTCCCAGTTTGTGGGTT
>RJWM01049965.1:0-10924 GCA_004363535.1 Dasyprocta punctata
ATATCTATTACAGGAATGATATCAATTATCTAACATTGAGGATTAAAAGACTAATAATTTCAGTTTGGATCATAGAGCAAATCCATTGTGCATATCAGAGTTTCTCAGCTGTTGACCTCTTGGGCTGGAGAATACTTTGAATGGCTGGCGGTGGGCTGTTCTGTGCCTTATAGGACGTTTAGCAATAACCCTGGACTGTTTCCACTAGATGTCAGTAGCACACCCCCTCCCAATTATAACAATCTAAAATGCCCCCATACATTGCAAAGTATACCACATGTGGAGATGGGGCACAAATAATTACCAATTGAGAACCATTGTTGCATATATAAAATACATATTTCAAAATGATTTAGAAAAATAGAATGATAGACAAGATATGATATGCAAATATAAAGTGTAGATGGTAACATGGTATTAATATAAAACAAAAAGGAAATTAGGCCAAAGGTGTGACATACATAAGAGGGAAAAACATCCATTGTAATGTTGAAGGATGAAATTTGCATTGAAGATATGATTGTTATAATTCTTTAGGTACTCATATTATAGCATTAAAATACAAAAAAAAAAGACATATACAGAAAAATAGAAGCATAGTAATAGTTCACCTCTTATAGTCTATGATTGGATGAAAGAGAAAAAATGATATATACAGAAGATTGAAATAATAATGTAGATTTTTTTGTATACATTCTATCAAAATAGACAAAAAAATTACTTTCCTTAACCTGTAGTGTAGCAGGCAGCCAAGGAAACCACAACCATCTCCAGAGGTATAAATAACAAAGAATATATTTTCTGATCACAAAACAACAAAACTAAAATTATGAACAAACCAGAAAATATAATTCCTTAACTCCTGGAAGAAAATGAATTTAGGGGCTAAAGAGTTTGCATAAAACAGAATTTCAAAACATATACAAAAATCGACCATATCACAATGCCTATTGTAACTGATGCCATATATCTAAACAATTTCCAAAAAATATCAGTCTTAAATTCTTCTGTAAATAAACAATAAAGATTAAAAAATTAACTCCCATCTGACAACAACATATTAGCACTAAGAAAGAAACAACAGAGATTAATGTGTAAGAAAAATGGAGGAAACATAAATTATACTTGAAGATAGACTACAAACAATATGCAAAATTTAAAAAAGAGAGAAACTACAAAACTGAGAAAAATGAAACTACTTGACTACTCTACTCAGTATTTAGGAACTTAATTTTAAGGATACAGATGAAATATTTGACTTAAATTGATTCTGAAAGAATTATAAACATTGTTTTTTTATAGGAGAAACAAAGGACATGCTCTAAATCTTCTTGCTTCCCTTAAAATACAACTAAGTTCTCATGATGTCATAAGGGAATTACCATCAAATCTTTAAAAAGTAGATAATTTCATTGCTGTCTAAACTATTTCAGATTGTACATGAAATGGAAAATTTCCAAAATATTTTTTAAAAGGCATAATTCTAATTTTAAAATACATAATAATAACAAAGTTTAAAATTATATAAAAAGGAAATAAAAGCCAATAATTTCAGACCTGCTTTTACGTTAGGTTTTCAGGAGACCCAGGCAGCAGCTTCATATATTCTGATGTAATTACTTGTTACATGTTGGAAATGGGTCAGTATTCACTCATCACTGTTTTTTTAACCTTCTTATTAATTGTAAGACTAAGCAATCTGATTAAACAATCACTGTTCTAGATCAGTATCTTTCTAGAATATGAGGTAAAATTCTAAATTAACATTAGTGTATTAATAGAATATCATATAACCTGACTGGTTCAACGTTAGGATATCTGTTAATAAAACATTAAGAGAAGAACAGTAATATAAATAATTTGAAATATCCTTAAATGACATGTTATGCAATAAAATGTGCATTCTCATTATTTTTAATTAATAAAATAAATGTATCTATCTCAGACCACAAACTTGTCATGTGTTGTTGGGAATATTAGAAACATCTCTACTTATGTTAGAAACAAGAAAAGGATATCCATAATCAATGTTTATTATTACTAGGAGAATTGCTCAATACAAGTAGACAAGAAAGAAATTAAAAGGATAAAAATTGGAAATAAACAGGTAAAACATTATCTTGCAAACAATATAATTAAATACTTTGAAAATCAGTAAAAGCAACTCAGATTATCAACTATGATAATTAAATCGTTCAGGTGTCAGGGTACTAAATATACTGATGACAAAAGTTTTCACATTAACAAACAATATGTTAAAAGGTACAGTGGGAGGAAATGCTTCACAATAACAATAAAGCAAAAATTGTATAGATCTGAGCTTGACAACAAGTAAAAGTTTTATATGAAGAAAATTTTAATATATTTTTGAAAGCCACAAAAGTTGTCTGAAGAAATAGAGGAAAGGCAAAGGATGTACTTGGATAGAAAGACTCAACATCATTAAGATGCTAATCCTTCCTAAATTTACTTATAAATTTAACATGATCCTGTTAAAAATAGCACTTCTTTTTCACCCTCAGAACTAGACAAGTTGATTGTATAATTTATGTGAAAAGTAACAAAAATAACCAAGAAATTTCTGAAAATGACCAATGAGGAAGAATTGAGCAGATATGCAAAAATGTATTCAATACAATGCTATTTGCATAAATAAAAAAGAAGAATATAAAACATGTATAAAACATACATAAAACAAGTATAAAACTTATATAAGAAAAGAGGGAAGAATGGTAACCAATTGGGGATATTGGAACCCATCTAATTATGAGTAGTGGTAGGAGGAGGATCCTTCATTGAATACTTTTCACAAATTTTGAAGTTTGAACAATGTAATTATAGTAATATATTCCAAAGTGTATAAATATGCATAATACAAACCCATTCACAGAAAAATGGGCAAAGGGTAGCCATTTGAAACAAAAACTCTTTGAGCATCATTAATTAAAAATATAAATTAAGTAATAACAATAAAACTGTATTGGTATTCACTATATGTTACATCTTTCAAATACTTTGTGTGCATTATTAACTAATATTCAAATATAACCCTGTGACATAGATACAAAAGTGGTTTAGGAGATCTTAGTTCTTTTTCATTTCCAAATGTTCTAAAGTTATCATCTTTTTATTTTTAGAGAGGAAATAAATAAATAAAAAGAGAGCTGATCTTTTGCACCATCTTGTCACTGAATTGTACTACAATATTTGCATGAATAGATCTAAACTTCTCTGTCAAGGGCTTTCATTTTATATTGTTTAAAAAGATTTAATGACATTTTGTTGGTTCATTATATAAGCTGTCAAATTAATACAAAAATATTGTAATAAATTTTTTGCATACAATCAATTTATTATTTAAAAACTAACAGTAGAACCATGATTTGATAGACAATCATCTTAGGAATCATCCACAATGTGCAAGTTGTGCTGCCACGTGCAGAGGATGGTAGGCTTCAGGAGGAGGCTAAACATGCAGAACTGGATGCCCAAAGGCAGGTTCAGTGATAATTTTCTAACTCATTACATGTACATTTAAACAAACCACTCAACTTGTAAGGACAATAGGTAAGATGTTAATAATGAAAGTCACTTAGCTAAGAGAGAGACTGTTACAAAATTCAAACAAATGATGATACATCAGATACATGAAATCATAAAGCAAATGAGAACTGCTTAACACTGTGCAACCACTTATTAACTGAGTGACATGGGGGAAAATTAATTAAACTAACCTGACTCTAGCTCCGTGGCCTCTTTGATAAAGTCAGCTAATTATATCACCTCACTCATAAAGATAAATGAGTACAAGTAATACTCTTGGGACGCAGCCTAGCACATAGTAAGTGCTCAATAAAAGAAAGTCATTGTTGCCATAGCAAAACCCCACTTCTCATACAACTTCTGGGAATTGCACTGACTCTAGAGATACTTCAGGTAAGCAGAGAGATGTTTTAGAAAATCAACCATGTCAACAATCGACAATTGTGTTGGAGACAGAAAAAAAATAAAGATTAAAAGGAAGAACAAAAGTAATGAATTAGAAGAAAAGGGCTGTCAATAGTGGTGGTGCTTATTAAAATCAGCAATGAAGATACTGATAACAGAGAAGTGACAACAGGGCTGCCAGTGCCAAAGATCGAAATCACCAGTGGGAGCAGGACAGGAAGAGTCTACCCTGTAGTGAGCAGTGGAAGAAACACAGGCCATCTCTGGTGCATAGGTTGGTGGAAGGGATAGTAAACAACTTTTTGCACCCGTATATAATGACCTTTCAAGGTGCAAGGTGTCACTATATAATGCTAAGCAGTCATGCTGTATTTCTAAGTCATCATTTGTATAAAAGCTATTTTACATATTTCACTGCCATTATATATTATGGATTCCAAGCTTTTTCTAGTAAAAGGCAAAAGACAAAAGGATTACCACAATTTGTGCAAAATGTAAAAGGTAAAATGAATATCTTCACATGACTTAGAAAGATTAGCACAGGAACATTTTGATTGGACTCACTTGACTGCACTTGCTACATATTCCAAATTTAAGATATAGAGGTACATGATCGAAATCCAAGATGATATCTGGAACTATTTCAAGAAAGTGAATTACAGAGCCACTGCTGGAATTAAGATTCTCTCTCTCTCTCTCTCTCTCTCTCTCTCTCTCACTCTCTTCCCCCCTCTCTCTCTCTCTCTCTCATGTGTGTGTGTGTGTGTGCTTTAAGTAAATCACCCAAAATCATACAGTTAGTAATTTATGGTTGGAATTCAGGTATATTTGACAACCAATCTCTCACATAGTGATACCCAGAAAACTTAATGTATGAATTGATAAAATACATTTTGATTATCAAAGTCCTGTATGTTTTATTTTAATTTTTCATTTTACTGCATTCAGATTCCTGAACTTTCCTAAAACATAAGACAGTACCTTTTACCTCCTTTGCAGTACTAGAGATTAAACAAGATTCTCTACTTGAATTATATCCCTAGTCTTCTTTTTAAATTTAAATTTTTATTTTTGAAACAGGGTCTTGCTTAGTCACTAGGTTGCCTAGACTGAGCTTGAGCTTGTGATCCTTTTGCCTCAGCCTCCTGAAGTTCTGGGATTCCATGCATGCCCAACCACGCCATGTGGTGGTGTAGCTAGGGCTTTGAAGTGGAAAGGACAGTCTGCCCTGGGTGGCACATATTTTGGGCTATACAGTATTTAAATATTTTAACATTCTGATATATTGGATGGCAGCAAATTGAAGGACTACCCTGAGCAGCAGGAAGTCTAGATATTCCACTGCCAACATGCTAGGCTTGTCTGTATAAATAAATAGATAAAGATGTTTGCTGCATGTTAAGATATTTTATAAATATCTGTATGCACCCTAGACAGAGCACTCCTTTTCAATTCTTTGCCCCCTTCAGTTACTATTCCCTGTTATTTTCATTCTTCAAAACAAAACTTCTTAAATCAGTTGTCTCTACCTGCTCTATTTCCTTCACTATCCTTTAGGCCTCCGCCTATTCTACATTTTTGCCACAAAGACACACTGAAAATGTCTTTTTTCTAATTACAAATTCTCATTACATTTTATGAATCTGAAGACCACTTATAATCCTTGTACTCTTTGACCTCTCACAATGTTTTGATGCCGTTAGCCATCCTTCTTTCTTAAATTGTTTTTGCTTTCCTTGTAATCTATGACAATTTAGTTGCTGCTCTTCCCGTTAGCTCCCTTTCCCATCACTCCTGTTCAGCCTCCTTTGCTGGCCCTCTCTGTGCACCTGTCCCCACTGGACTCTGTTCTAAGTCCTTCTCTCCTCTTTCGCTATGCACTCCGCTGACTGATCCTGCCCACTCTGACTGTGCTGCTGTCTGTGGTTCCACTTTACAGTCTTCTGATCTCCAAGATGATCTTTCCAACTGCTTCCTGAATATGTCTTTCTAGCTATCAGTTTTATATTTCCAAAATTGAATTGAACATTTTTTTTACTCCAAGCTTGAAACCTGCCACAACTACTATTATTCTTATTGTGAGACTGGACATACACGATGAGTAACTTCCAGGAAATATTTATTCAATGAATTCATGAAATTTTGAAGGTAGTGAATTCACCTGTGTTTCCCTTTATAGTTTAGGAAATGTTTAAGGAGTACAATATATATGTAAAATCTTTTCCCTTCTTTCTATCTCTGTTGGTTTATCAAAAAGAATGGTTTGTGCTTTCATTGTTTGATCTTATGCCTATGTCTTGTAATCTGAGCAACTACTTTGAAGATAACAATATGCAATACATTAATAATTATTAGACTATTACTTTGTTTTGAAATTTTGTGTCATTTTTATTATTTTTCTTTTTTAAATAAAAAAATTAAAACATCACATAACCTTCCTTTTGATGGCTTTGTGGGATATACCAAGGTAACCTTTGCACAGAAGCCCATATCTTGACCTTGGTCATAACTCTTAGTGCCCTCACTAACATTCATGGTTGGATGACCAGCTCTGTAGAGCTCTGAGATCCCTTTGTAGAACTGCTACCATTTGTTACTGGAAATGAAATTCTGTACTTCGTAAATCAACACTTCATAAAGTGGGTTGTCAACCCAAGATATCTATTAGCAAGAATTAAGCACATGCATGATTATGCAGTTTGTTAAATTAATAAATCAATAAGTGACTACAGAGATAGAGGAATCTAAACAGAAGCCAAACAGCCAAGCAAGCCATGTATCAAACATTTTAGTCAAAATATATATATTGAGCATTCACTGTGTACATGAAATTTTTTATGGTGTTGGTATATATTAATTCATTTAATGCTCCTAACAACTTTATAGAATGATTGTTCTCATTTTATAGATTAGAAGCCAAATAACAAGGAAATAAAATAATTTGCCTTGGGTCATGCATCTATGTCAATAAAGTATAACATGCACACTACAGATTAGCTCAATAAGGAAAGCTTGATGCCTTTATATGATAAATGAGGATGTAATATAATGACACAATTCACAAAGAGGAAACACATTTAGTAAGTAAATATTTGGGAATATGTTTCTCCTTCTTAGGAAAGAAAAAACGTCATACAATAAAATAGTGGTTTTCCTTTCCCTAAGTGAAGCAATGAGCAAGATAAGAAAGAAAAAAGGAAGGTAGGAAGAAGGAATGAAGGAAGGGATGAATGGAGCAAAGGAGGGAGGTAAGGAGGGGAGGGGGAAGGCATGGGAGAAGGAAGAAGGAGGGATGGAGGGAAGAAAGGGAGGAAGGAAAGTTCTCAATACTGAGAAAGTTGAGAGAGATTGGCTGGTCCCTTGCTGGCAGCAGCATTGTGACCATTGCACCTAGAAAATGAACCATCAACCTCTACACAGAAGACCCCCAAAACTCCACTGAAAGACTTCTAGATCTAATAACCATATTCAGTAATGTAGCTGGATACAAAGTCAACACTCAAAAGTCAATAGCATTCCTGTACACAAACAACAAACTCGCTGAGAGAGGAATAAGGGAAACCACACCCTTCACAATAGCACCCAAAAAATGAAATACTTAGGAATCAATCTAACAAAGGAAACAAAAGATCTGTACATTGAAAATTGCACTACGCTGAAAAAAGAAATTGAAGGGGATTTCAGAGAATGGAAAGCCATTCCTTGTTCATGGATAGGAAGAAAAACATTGTGAAAATGACCTTTCTCCCAAAATTGTTATACAGATTTAAGGCAATTCCAATCAAAATACCATTAACATACATCACAGATCTAGAAAAATCATTCCTAAAATTCATCTGGAACCAAAAGAGACCTAGAATAGCAAAAGCAGTTCTGGGCAACAAAGGGAAGGCAGGAGGCATCACAATCCCTGCCTTGCAATTCTAATACAAAGCTACTGTGATAAAATCAGCATGGTACTGGCAAAAAACAAAACAAGACAAAACAAAAACCAGACCTAAAGATCAATGGAATAGATTAGAAGATGCAGACATAATAGCAAACACACTCAGCCATCTTTTCTTCCACAAAGGGGCCAAATATGTTCACTGAAAGAAAGATAGCCTCTTTAATAAGTGGTACTGGAAAAACTGGCTTTTCACATGCCAAAAACTAAAACTAGGTCCTTGTCTATCACCATGCACTAAACTACAGTCAAAATGAATCAAAGATCTAAATATTAAAACAGAAACACTGCTGTTTCTGCTGGAAGATGAAATAGATAGAAATCTTGAAGATATAGGGGTAGGTAGAGGTTTCATGAACAAAAATCAAACTGCATAGGAAATATTTCCAAGAATCAACAACTGGGATCTCGTCTTATTAAAAAGATTTTGCTTGTCAAAATAAATCAACAGAGTGAAAAGAAAACCCACAAATTGGGAAAAAAATCTTAGCCAAGTGTCCCTCAGACAAAGGACTTTATCTAGCACATATAAAGAATTAAAAAAAATCAGGTCCCCAGAATCCAAAGACCCAATCCAAAAATGGGCTTCTGAGATGAATACACACTTCTCAAATGAAGAAATACAAATGGCAAATAAATATATGAAAAAATGTTCCACATCATTCGTTATTAGAGAAATGCAAATTAAAACAATGCTGAAATTCCATCTCGCTCCAAAAAGAATGACCAATACAAAAAATAAACCAATAACAAATGCTGGAGCAGGTGTGGGGAAAAAGGAACTCTTCTTCATTGTTCATGGGAGTGTAGACTGGTGCAACTGCTGTGAAAATCAGTGTGGAGGTTCCTCTAAAACCTAGGATTAGAGGTCTCATTTGACCCAGCTATCCTACATCTGGACATTTTCCCAGAAGAATTGAAAACATCGTACCACAGGGATGTATGTGCAACCATGTTTACAGCAGCACAATTTGTAATAGCCAAATCTTGGAAACACCTAAATGCTTATCAACTGAGGAATGATTAAAAAAGATACGGTATTTTTATGCAATGGAGTACTACTCAGCTATAAAGAAGGATCACGTCAAGGCTTTCATAGGTAAATGGATGAGACTTGAGACCATACTCATAAGTGAAATAAATCAGACTCACATGTGTAAATACCATATTGTCTCCCTAGTGTAAGAAACTGAAAGGGTAAATAAGTTCCAAAATCTATAGTAGATACTGTGAAAGGGTAAGAAACTGCTCAAAGGGGAAAAATAACTGGGATAGGGTAAAGAAGAAAAGAAGGAAGGGAAAAGGAGAAAGTTATTAATTTGTTTATATATACATAAAGTAGCTAAGATGATTATAGTACTAATTCTATTAGTTCTTGGAAAAGAAAAGTTAATACTCATAGGAGCTGATCAATTTTGCATGTCTATGTCTGGTAATCTAAGCAACTCTTTTGAAGACAACAATATGCAATATTACAACCATTGTTAAATTCCTATCTTGTTTTGCAAGTTATATTGCTATTGTTTTGGGGGTTTGTTGTTGTTGTTGTTGTTGTAGTCATTGTTTGTATGTCTCTTGCTTTTTGTTTTTCTTTTGCTTTTTTTGTCTTTAAAATAAAAAAAAGACAGATCAAAAATTGACAATGTCGCCAGGCATGGTGGCGCACACCTTTAATCCCAGCACTTGAGAGGCTGAGGTAGGAGGAGCATTGTGAGTTCGAGGCTGGCTTGGGCTACAACGCAAGTGCAAGGCTGGCCTGAGCTACATAGTGTGACCCTGCCTCAAAAAACTAGGGCTGGAGGCTTGGCTCAGTGGCTTAAGCGCCTGTTTAGCAGGTGTGAGGTTGTGAGTTCAATCCCCAGTACTGCAAAAAAAAAAAAAAAAAAAAAAAAAAAAAAAAAAAAAAAGAAAAAAGAATTAACAATGTCTTTTCCTGAGATTTTAATATGAAGAAATAATGAAAACTTTGTGTACAAAAATGATAATTTCATAATTATGGTAAAGTGATATTTCAAAAATTTAGAAGCCTAGTTATAAAATGTCATATAATCCATAAAATCTATAGATTATCCAAGCGTTAAAAATATCCATTTTGAAGATATAAGATATATGACAGATATGTATAATAGAATAAGTAATGCTAATTTTAAATTTAATAATTATATCTAAATTTTATTTTGAGCTTTATGATGTAGAATAGGACAAAACAGAAAAATTAAAACCCCCTTGCTACATTAATTTTAATATTGTTATTTTCATTATTAAATATTTTTGCTATGATATCCTTTATATAATAAACTAAAATTCACTAGTGAACCATCATTCAGATGAGGTAAAAGCAAGCTTTGCAATGCTGTGTAGCATTATTTTGGAGCAAGCAAAGGTGCACTACAAGAAAGAGCCTGGGACTTTGAATGCAGACTTGCTGCTGCTGTTGAATCCAGGCTCTAGTATATGATTTTAGAGCAATCAGTCTATTTGAACCTTAGCTTTTTTATCTGAAAGTAAGTTTAGATATTTGGATCAATAGTCACTAATATTTAGGTTTTTTTTTTTTTCTGAAGTTTTGACTTCTGTAATTTTCAGGATATAAAAAGTGAATAAATACAGCCAAACAAAAAGTTCACAGTGTCCAAAGCCTTAATCAATTCTATTAAGTGAAAAGATGTCATTTTTTCAATGTTTTAAAATAATTTTTATTGTAACATATGCTAGAAAAAGTGATCAAGTTTTAACATTCATATTTTAGGAACTATACAAGATAATCTGTTCTCTTAAAAATATTATAATTTCTATTTACATTCCTTTCTTAACTGATTTTTATAATTTTCTACAATGTGAAGAATATGCTTGTACAGTAATACATACACTTTTGGTTATATGAGGTACAATAAAAATCTGGTTAAATTTTAAAAGTACACAGTTCACCAAAAAATGTATAGATATTTCAGGAAAAGATATAAAATGATATTTTTTCAACAGATGGTATTACCCTAGTATGAGGGACCCTACGATGTATACTGCAGGAAA
>RJWM01049966.1:0-10932 GCA_004363535.1 Dasyprocta punctata
ACTTTGAAATAAATAATGAAATGCACTATTAATACTTTTTATCACTCATCTCCACTTATCCCAATAGTCAGAATATGTTTGTTTTTGTTACAGATAGAATTTGCCAACTAAATCTTAGTTGAATGGCAAAAAAGTGTGTTGATGAGAAATTACAATATTTAGTGCTTGAAAGACAGGTACTAACAAATGTAATGTAAGCCAGAACAAAAAGGTGAAATCTCTGGAAATCTTATAGAAAAAACAACTCAAAGAAGTAATGTTAACTCTGCAGATCTGATCTGATAGAAAATATTTTTATATGTTCTTTCAGTACACATGAAACTAATATGAAAGATCTACTAAGCTATTGTATTTAGCTTGTGGTACAAAGTTATGAAAATCACTTAGAAATTTTTACAAAGAGAAATTTGCTAAGAATTGTAATTTCTTTCTTAATGGAAAAATACAACTACAGGAGGTTTTCTGGAGGAATTTTTGGGAATTTTACTTATTTCAAATAATAAGATGAATTTTATGCAAGAATTCACCTGAATTTCGAAGTCTGAGATTTCTTTAGGGTAACAATGTGTGTAGATAAGAATAAATTCTAAAACCTGGACTTTAGTCTCAGAGTTTATAGTGGTAGAAATGTTATAATAACACTAAATTTGGTGCAGTTTTCAAGTATAATTCAAGTATAACAATATCATAAAATATGAAAGGTTACCCACTATAGATACTTTCTAAAACAACTAATCAAACTCTCACAGAGAGAGAGACTTGATTAAAAGGATCCAAAGTGAAATTGTAAACTTGAAATGAGGCTCAAATGTGTTTTAGTTTGTTTATTTTTTTTTACTCAACTGGTTTCCATCTTAGACTATGAACTACATAATTTCTATTTCCCTATATTATTTTGAAAAATTTCAGCAAAAATGAGACTATATTAAAAATGATACCCAGATGGAAATTGATGCAGGTGGTTTCTAATACAGTTTACCTGTTAGTATAAAACAATAGGAAATTAATTTAGTTGCCATTAATTCAAGGTCTTCAATTATGAAATAAAAAGCATTGCTCTTGAAGTCTTTTCAAATAAAGAATACTACATTATATAGGTAAACCTTCTCAACTCTAAATTTATAAGTGTAGTAAAAATAGCCCCTAAAGTTCTAATCAGATTCTGTACCTTTTCAATATTTAAATACTTGGAATTTTGACAATAGATTATTAATCATTTTAGCACTTTAATTTATAATGTGATTCAGTAGGAAATTATATAATTTTGAGATGTTAGTGATTGCAAAGTTTCTTTTTTTAACATTTTTTATTTTGTGGAAAAAAGGTAGAACAAAATTTCATAACAAAATAGTAGGAGAATAACAATAGTTAATACATTATATGTTGTTATCATTAAAGTAGTTGTTCAGGGTACAAGATATGGGTATAAAATTTTCTCTAATCGATATCACAAATCTTCCTTTTTAATGAACTAAGAGATACTGATAGTGTAATTGACTTACATTTTTTCCTTTTTTCCTACTGTCTTTTCCCATGTCATCCAACTTAACACCTTTTTCCTTTTGAATGATTTTTTCCCATTTCACAATATCTATTGTGCAATTTAGAATTTATTTACTCTTTCAGTTTCTCATGCCAGGAAGACAATATGATGTTTACACATGTGAGTCTGATTTATTTCACTTATGAGTATGATCTCAAGTTGCATCTATTTACCCATACAGGTTTCAAGTTTATCCCTCTTTATGGCTGAGTTGTACTCTGTTATATAAAAACACCACATCTTTTTATCCATTCCTCATTTGATGGTTTTTTGGGTCAATTCCAAGATTTAGCTATCACAAATCGTGGTGTTTTAAACATGGGTGCATGTATATTACTCTTGTGTGAAGTTTTTAATTGTGTGGGAACATACTAAGAAGGAGAATCGCTGGGTGGAATGAGACCTCTAACCCTAATTTTCTGAGGAATCTTCACACTGATTTCCACAGTGGTTGTACCATTCTACACTCCCACCAATTGTGAAGAAGAGTTTCTTTTTCCTCACAGCCCTGCTAGAATTTGTTATTGATTCATTTCTCGATGATAGTCATTCTTTCTGGGGTCAGATGGAATCTAGGTGTCTCTAAACACCAAAGACTAAAACTAGATTCATATCTCTCACCACGCACTAAGCTAAAGGCAAAATGGATCAAAGATCTAACTGTTAAAACAGAAACACTAAATCTACAGGAACAGAAAGTAGGTAGAAAACCTGAAGACATAGGTGTAAGTAAAGTCCATGAACAAAAGCGTAGGAAATAGCTCAAAGAATCAACTACTGGGATCTCATTTTATTAAAAGGTTTTTGCACACCAAAAGAAACCACCAACAGAATGAAGAGACAACTCACAGAGTGGGAAAAAAAATTAGCCAATTGTTTCTCAGATAAATGACTTCTTTCTAGAACATACAAAAAATTGAAAAAAATCAGACTCCCCAAATTCAAAGACCCAATCCAGAAAAGGACTTGTCAGATGAAGAAATACGAATTGCAAACAAATGTATGAAAAAATGTTCAACATCCCTAGTCATTAAAGAGATGCAAATTATGGGGGCTTTTCTGAGGGGGAGGATTTTGAGAATTGTACTCAGGATATCACGCTTTTCAGGCAGGCACTGTGCCACAGAGCTAAATCTCCAGCATGAGATGCACATTAAAATGAATGCAATTTCAAACAGGGTTATTTAATACCTGTAATCTATATGGAAACCATTGACAGAACAGATATATAGCTGATAACGAATCATGCAATTTTGGGAACATAATTTTTAGTCATTGCCTGGTACTCTGAACTGAGTATCCTTCTGCTGTGGGTTTCCAGACATGAGGAATTCCATGTTTGTTCAGTGTAGATGCAATATGACCAAACATGCAAACATAGGGGATTTGTTGGTTGATTTTACGCAATGCAGAAGTGCATAGTAAGTGGAATTTACATTTATATTTTATATTTCAAAACCTATGGAATATAGAAAATTTCATCTTGTCCTTCAATTAATGTAAGAACACTTCTGATTTTCTTAAAATTCAAATTATTTCTATTAGAAGACATGTTTCAGAAATAAGCAAACTCTATTGTCAGTTACACATGCAGAAGGGTGTGTTGTGAATTAGATAAAGCAGAAAATACTGTCAAGAGTGTGTGAGACAGGTTTAAGACAATAGGAAAGTTGAAATTAACTGGTCCAATCAAATCCCTGACAAATATGTGCATTATACTACAGACGAGTCTGCAAAGCAGACATTTCTATTCTTACAGCAGCAGTCACTCAGTAATTCTGGAACTATTACCCAGAGCAATTAGGCAAGGGAGAGAAACAAAATGAATAAAGATAGGACAGGAAGAAGTTAAAGGATTATTATTTGCCAATGACATGATTCTCTGCAGAGAAAATCCCACCATCTCCGCCAAAACACGTCTATAATTAACAAGAGAATTCATTCATCAGCACTCAAAAATCAGTAGCATTCCTGCACACCAATAACACACTCACTGAGACAGAAATTAGAGGAACCACACCTTTTAATATAGCATAAAAAATGTAATAGGAATCAGTCTAATAAAGGAAGTGAAAGTTTTCCTTCCTACTTTTATCTCAGCCTTTCCTCCTCTTCATAGGCAAATCAGATTTCAGAGTCTCACAGGTATCCAGAATTTCTGCCTTTACAATTTCCCTGATGATGGTCCTTCTGCCAGGAATGCCCTTTCCATATTTTCCTTATGTCTGACTCCTCTGGTCTCAGATATTGGCATAATTTATTTGCATTGTACCTCTGAAGATCTTGTTTAAAACTTTTTCTCTCCTTTCTTTCTTCAGAGTACACATCACGTTATGTAATCACTGTGATTTCATTCAAGTGTCTCTTACTCTTTCTTATGAGGTAAAAACATGCACAGTTACTTTAATATTTCCCGTCACACATTTTAAGGCATGTAGGACGTGATGTCTGATCAGAATATACAAATAATGTTTATTTGAAAAATTTATTACAGTGAAGCCATTGCTGTAACAGATTTAAAGAACTATGTATTTAACAGACATTTCATGGTCTCATTGATTGTCAGCTATCATGTTAGATTCAGATATCTGACTACTAGAAAAATTGCACTCCTCATGTGTGTTTTGTTTATTAGAGACTAAATGCTGATTCAATAATAGGGAAACATCAAGTAATTATCAAATGATAATACAATTAAAGTTGCAATAATATGCCTGTCATTTGTCATATTGATTCATCAAGTATCAATGATCAATAAAATGCATATGATCTGTTCAGCAGGAGTAAGAAAAGCAGCCAGTTGTCAGAACTACTTTTCATGATCTGTGTTCACTACAAACATGCAAGAGTTGGGTGCAAGAGTTCGGCATAAGAATGAAGAGAATAGACAAAAATAAAACAGAAAATCTAGTTATAACATATTTAATAGAGAAAGCTTCTATTTCATCCTTGCTTTATCTCAGTGATTTCATTGCTATTAATGTGCTGCAAAGGCACTCACTATTGATTATTTTCTTTCTTCTATTTATAGCTCTAGTTAATGTTTGTAGACATTAAGGGAAATCAATCAAAGTGAAATCTTCTGTGGATATAATACTATGACATTTGCTGAGCTGTTCAAGCAGTATTACATCAACATGTTAAGAAGTCATAAATGGTGTCAGTTGTCAGTGAATGGACTACTAGGCTCACATCCTGGAAAGCAATGTTTAGGTTAAATTACTTTTTTGTTGTTTTTGAGGCTATTTTGAAATGTTTCATAGACTGAATCAGGAGATTGAAAACGTATCTACATACATTTATACATTGTATTATTTAAAACATTTATACATGAAATCATCCAATATTTTTCTTCTCTAAAATATTTCTTAAAATTCTGTGTGGTACATGTTATTATCTGCAAATGATAAAAGCGCACCATCGACCTTCTGAAGTTTTTGTTTCAGGGCAGGGCATGCTGAGTAATTAAGAGGGACAGAAACTATGGCATAAATCTTGCTATGAAAAGTTAGGTGGGGCTGCCATTCACTTATTTCTTCCTTTGTTCTTCTCATGCATCCCTTTAACAAATAATTTTAAGCATATATTATGAATTAAACATTATCATCATTTGCAAAGCAAACAAAGGCAAATTTTTGTACTAGTTGGGATAATAAAAATTAAAAGAAATAGATAAAATAAGTGTTTAATGAACAAGAAGTTGAGAAATGTAAGGGTTTTTTTGAACCACTTTAAATATAAAGTTGCATTTTCTGAAATATGAAACCTTCAAGAGAAAGAGAATGAGGGGACAGATCTAGAATTGGATGTTGAAAATAGCAAATTTATTCCCTAAGAGTCAGGAGGCAAAGTATAACAAAGAATAAAACAATTAACTAAGAGAAAAGTTAAGAAACCCTCCTGGGAAATGAACAATAAAACTGAGTTTTACATGGTCAGTGAATGAATACCATGCATCTAAATTGCAAAGTTCATTAAAATTTCAGAAAAATGACAACCTAAAATTCCAAGCTCTGTGCCTTTGATTATTGAAAAATCCTCTGGAAAAAGCACTGTATGAGCAAACAAGGAGGCACTGACCTACAGGCCCAGAGGTGGAAGAGGTAAAATGAATAGCTGAACATGAGGAACATATTGGAGGTTTTGTTTCTAATGATCTATACATGCCGAAAGCCCAGAGAAAGAATTTATGCTGCAAAGGAAACACGGAAGATGGCTTCAAAATGGTGCCACGTCAGTGTAAAATTTAAAAATGCTACATTCGGAATTGTCAGGGGAAATGTGATGAAAAGTATTAAGAGACTTAGTGAATTTAGCTCTCATGATCCCAGGGCACATAGCCCCAGTGAGAGCAGGAAAGTGGACAGAGAGAAGGAGCGGGACTCTTTGCCTTTGGCATGCAGAAATCGGGAGCTCTCATCTGGCTCCCACTAGGAAAGATAGGGTGACAGCCTGGGAGGAAAAGAAATCTCATTTCAAAGAGGCAGGCTTTTCTTGGATCTCTGCCACTGGATATCTAAAACAGCAATGGACAATATTCCTCCCACTGATAGACAGGCCCAGGGTTATACGATTAGGAGTAATAAAAAGATAAAATTCAAATAGGAATAATGAGGTAAGGAAAGATAGTTATAGCTTTTACTTTCCAACAGAAATGAAAGAAAGGCAAAGTTTGAAAATCTGCTGCATTCTTGTATTTGATGCAAATTTCCAAGTTTATCCAGTTTTCAAATTATCCTTTTAATCTTATCAACAAATGCTAAACTATTATTCCGTTGTCACTTCCAAACTAGGAAGAATTTTTACTGCTTGCAAGTTTTCATTGTGGGTTTAGGGGAAGTATTTTTAAACTTTAGGCCCTGTATTTTATCTAAGCTTCCTGAATAATTCAATTTAAAGTATTTTCACTCTCCCCTCAAATTAATCATGTATTATTTGTAGTTCAGAGATAAATGTCATGAAGTACATGAGACACGAATAGCAGTCAAATCAGATGGCTCTATCTAGCTTCTAACATGTTCTCTAAATGACTGCTTCTCTGTGATTTAATCTAAGTAAGGATTAATATTTGATCACCTGATTTTTGCCACAACATATAGAGCAATGCCTTTCCCCAGTGGAATTCTACCATGTTGCTTTGCAGGTGAATGCTTGAGCTAATAAATGGCTTAGACAAGTAACTGATGAAGGCAATGAAAACTTAAGTGGAATAGAGAGGATGAATAGCAAAAAAATTGAATCAAAGCACTCCAAGACACAAGAAAGACAGAATCACTTTCTTTAAGGAAGAGTTTAAAGAACAATTTCCCTCTTTTGCGAAATTTAGTATCTCATTTCCTAAAGTACAAATTTGTTGGACTATAAACATCACAGAAAATATTCGAATGGTGACTTTTAAAGTCTTAGTTTTAACAAATAAGTGTTAACTTTTACATTAAAAATCTAAATAGCATAATCTGAAAACTTTTTCTGACTTGGATTGGAAAATATACTATGATTACACATGAATGTATTTGAATAGACATGTTTCGACCTGAATACATATGAAAGTTAGATTATCGGAGTGTAGACTGATACATATTGCAATGAGTTATGCCCACAAGCATAGTGAGATCTGGGATTTTATGGAATACATGTATTTAATTCTTTAAAAAATGTTTTGTGTTTTATTAGTTTTATGTAGTAAACATCTCCCATAATGTAAATATTTTAGGAGACATGAAATTTAAAGCAACATTTGTTTTAAAATAAGTAATGGAATATTTTATAGATATGTGGTGATCAGTTGCATACAAAACACAGGACAATTTGCTAGCACTATGGTAGCACAATGGTTATGTGTCACAAAAATTTAAGAAAACTGTTTCTCATAAACAAAAAATAAGTGTTACATCTGAAAACCGAGTATCTCCCTACATCTGAATACTTGACAACATTGATGAGTTCCCTAAATTAACTGAACATTTTATTAAAAGTAGTTCTGACTGCTGTAGGATACTTATATTCTTTTTTTAACCAAGAAGTAACCCCTGATCGCACAGAAACTACCGCGAAGCATCAGCAACTAGGATATTGTCCTAATGAAAAGTTTTTGTACAGTGAAAGAAACCACCAACAGAGTTTCTGAAATGTGGACAAAACTTTTGCCAGTTGTTTCTCAGATAAAGGATCAATATGAAAAACACAAAGAATTTGAAAAAATCAAAAACCTCGAATTTAAAGACTCAATTTATTCCAGAAGAATGGCTATTAAGAAGAAAGCAACTAATAACGGATGTTGGCAGGGCTTAGGGGAAAAAGGAACCCTTCTCCACTACTTGTGAGAGTGTAGACTGATGCAACCACTGTGTAAATCGGTGTGGCAGTTCCTCAAGAAGATAAAGTTAGAGGTTCCATTCCACCCAGCTATTCCCTTTCTTGGCACCTTCCTGAAAGAATGAAATGCATGATACCACAATGATACATGCACACCTCTGTTTATAGTAGCACAGTTTTTAATAGCTGAATTTTGGAAAAACTCAAATACCTATTAACCAATGCATAGATAAAGATGCAGTGGAGTCTGACTCAGCCATAAGATGACTAGAAACACTTCTAGCTACATGAATGTACCTTGAGAGCATGCTCTTAAGTGAAATAAATCAGACGCACTGGTTTAAACACCACATTGTTTCTTAAGTGCAATAAATTAGACACACGTTTAAATATCACAGTATTTCAGTGGTTTGAGAAACAGAAAGTATAAATAAGGACCAAAATGCATATTATGTGTATTTAAAATGTGGCAATAAAATAAAAAAAGAGTTATAATGTTTGAATACCATTCTTTTCTTAAAGCTAACAACAACAAAACATTGCACCTTCTGCCCCAGTAAAGGACAGGTTAGAGAGAATTCATGTAACAGAAATTTTGGCAAAAACAGATTGAATAATACTCTCATTTTTGAGACTCCACTATCACATGTAGTCCTTATATCATTCTTGTATTAAAACTTTCCATGGAGAATTATTAGTTCTATGTTTGTCTTTCTGTCTCAGAGGCAAACACAAACCTGTCCTGAAAGCCTCTCTCTGTGTCTCTCTGTCTCTCTCTCTGTCTCTCACTGTATTTTTCTGAAAATAAAGAAAAAATGTTTTAATTTTTTTAAAAGTAAACTTCTGCAATAGATTCTCAGAGAACTGGGATTTCACTCATAATAAAATTACGATTAATCAAATTTCTTATTATATTTACTTTGTTCTAAATGAAAGTCATGTGGCTATGTACAGACATGAGAAAAGCCTACAGGTTGCATTGTCCTGCTAAGCACTCTGATAAATGCAGTCTTGGAGAACCATGGAACCTTTTGGGTCGGACTATGTATCTGCCTATTTTGAACTGTGAGCCCCGGCCTGCAAATGTTAGCATCCTTATTCACTACAGGTTCTATTTTGTTCTTTTTTAATTTTAAAGATAGTAAAATCCAACAAAAGAAAACAGAACAAAGCCAATCAAAATAAAGCAGCAAAATTAGTATAGAACTTCAAAGCAGGATACTAGGAAAGCAACAGTGGTTACCATAGTATATATTGTTATCTTCACAACAGTTGTCCATTTCATCAGGTATAGGAAAATCAAACCAAAAACAAAAGAGAATAAAACCAAACAAAAGAGAATATTGAATAAAGCAAAACAATCCGAGCAACGCAAAAAAGTGAGAACAATATTGGATTTCAAAGACAAGATAGAAGGAAACCCCCGTATTTGCTATATTGCTTACTGTCATCCTCCCAAGAGATGCTCAGACTGCTGGCCCCAGGCCTGCAAAATCAACCAAACAATACAAACATTTAGTTGCTTTATGTACCTTAACTCAGCTTGTCTTCCAAACAAATGAGTTGCTTATGGTGTGTGTGTGGGCGGGGGGGGGGATATTTTCATGGGAGGCACTGACTTTTCTCTTCCTGAAAGCCACACATCTTGCAGGCTGTCTAGTTGGCTTCTTGTTGGATCCTCCCAGTTCCAGCATGGTGGATTCTCCTATTTTATTCTTTGTAAATCACTTGAATTTTCAAGTATAGGGAGAACACAGAAATATTTATGTTTTGTCTTGTTTTTTTATTTTTTCTTCTGGACATTCCTCAGATTCTGGCTTTGTTCATTGAGAAACATGAATATAGATATGAAAAAAATTAACAAAGTTTAAGACAATTTTTGGACACTCAGCTGTGCTGTGTTGAAAAGAACACATTCTTAGCTACTTTATTTCTGGGTTTTTTTTTTTTTTTAATATTTAGTTGAAGGTGAATTGTTATGGGCAAGAAAACCAAAGGAGAACATGAGGGGTTGACAAAAAACAAACAAACAAAACAAACAAACAAACAAAAAAGCCCAGTAAACTGGAAGAGTATCAATGAAATATATAAGTGGTTTTTGCTGAATAACTGTGATATGATTCAATTAGTTATTCCTTATTATACATTTTATCTAATTCACATTTTACTCCTTAAGAAAGGTGTACATATGACATAAAATTTTAAGAAGTAAACTATTCAGTTATTTAAGGTAACTTATCTAATGTCATCCAAGTAATCAGTATATGAACAAGGCTAAAACTGAAATTTTAATGAAGTTCATTTTTCCTGCTCCAACCAGGGACTTGCTGTAAGTTTAAGCCCCATTCTTTTAATTTAGTGATTACAACTTGACCATGTTTTTCTGAGTCATTCATTATATATATTTTTATGCTTTTATTTACTGTTTATAGTGTTATTTTTATTCATATTAGAGAATAGGTAAATGTACTTAACATAACTTGGCTCATTTTTATTTCTTTTTTCCTTCCCATCCTCCCTCAGTCCTAGATCCCCTCCACCACTGATTAGTAGTAATAGTAGCGGTAGTAGCACTATTGTAGTTCCTTGTTTTGGGATCAAAGTGATGCTGCTTCCCAGAAATGAGTTTGAAAGCACTGCTTCCTTTACAATTTCATTGAAGAGTTTGAATAATGGTGATATATCTTTAATGGTCGTATGGGATTCAGGAGAAAATTCATCAGGCCCTGCACATTTTTTATTTGGTAGCTTTTTATTACTGCCTCGATTTCATTGTTTGTTATTGGATTGTTGTGAATTTTTGCATCTTCTTAGTTCAGTTTTGGAAATGTTTATAAATCTAGTAACCTATTTCTTCAAGATTTTCTGAATTGTTGGAATACAAGTTTCATGGTAGTTACTGTTATCTGGATTTCAATGGTGCCTGCTGTGATTTTGCCTTTATTATTTCTAATTGCATTATTTTCTCTCTCTTTCTTTTGGTAGGTTGAGCTAAGGACTTATCTATTTTATTTATATTTTCAAGAAATCATCTTTTCAATTTATTAATTCTTTGCATTTTTGTCTCCATTTCT
>RJWM01049967.1:0-10927 GCA_004363535.1 Dasyprocta punctata
CATGGAGTTTTTCATTTCTTGCATTTCCCTTTGCATCTGTTTCATGCATTCTGTTTGTGTCTTATATTGTTCATTCAAGGTTTCGATCATTTTCTTAAGTTCTTCTATGTTTTTATCTTGCTCTTCTTTAGATACACACAACATTTCTTTAATAATGATTCTCATTTCATTTTTTAGCTGAGAGAATATTTCTGATTTGTTTTTCTCTATAGCTTCATCAAGCTGTTTCTTTAATGCATTTTCTATCATTTCAGAAAGTCCATTTGTGTGACTCCCACTGTCTTCCATTTCAGAATCTCTTGGGTTTGTTCTTTGTGGGCTGGGGGACTGAGACTGCCTCTTGGTCTTTTGTTTTGTCATTTTCTTCTGGAATCTATGTACCTCTGTGTCCTGTGCGGCTGGCCTGTGTTCCCCTGAGGTTCGCGCTGACTCTTGCGGCGTGCAGGATCGCAGGACCCGGTAGGCTGGGTCTCGTGCGCAGCAAGGAAGGGCGGCCTCCCGGGGGCGTGCAGGTGGAGTCTCCTCCTTTACTGGGTGGGGGCCAAGGCCTCCCAGTCCCAGGGAGCTGTGCTGGTCACCGCGCGGGACGCGGACCCCACCCTGGTTCTGTCCGCAAGCTCGGCCCAACAGCTATGCCTGCTGGGCAGCCCCGGGCAGGTCCCAGGCCTACAGTGCTGGGAGCAACCCTGCTGGGCGGCGCGGTCTGCACAGGAGCTGTGGGATGGCAGACGCTCGAGCAGAGCCGCGCGGCTGAAGAATGGAGCTGCCGTGCGCTCTGCACTCTGGTGGGGGGGGCCCCAAGCTCTCCAGGTCCCTGCAGCTATGTTGCTCAATTCCCCAGTGAGCAGCTCTGGGTTCCTGGGCTGATTTGGGCTGGGCTGCGAACCTCTGTGTCCTGCGCGGCTGGCCGGCGTGTCCCTGAGGTTCGCGGCGTGCAGGATCGCGGGACCCAGTGGGCTGTGTCCCGTGCGCAGCAAGGAAGGGCGGCCTCCCGGGGCGTGCAGGTGGAGTCTCCTCCTTTACTGGGTGGGGGCCAAGGCCTCCCGGTCCCAGGGAGCTGTGCTGGGCACCGCGCGGGACGCGGACCCGACCCTGGTTCTGTCCGCAAGCTCGGCCCAACAGTTATGCCTGCGGGGCAGGCCCGGGCAGGTCCCAGGCCTACAGTGCTGGGAGCAACCCTGCTGGGTGGCGCGGTCTGCACAGGAGCTGTGGGATGGCAGACGCTCGAGCGGAGCTGTGTGGCTGAAGAATCTGGGGAAGTATTTATGAAGGATAATGAATTAAACAGGAGATGAATGAGGAGAAATATAGTAGAAGCAAAGCTATAAGGCAAAGAATGGTCACTCATGTTTAGGGAAACTGGGCGGGGCACAGGAGAGAAAGAATGAAAAAGAAACCAAAAGAATATTGAAGCAAACCAGAAAGAGAAGAGACTGTGTTCATTCATGTGAAAGTATCATAAAGTAAAGAGAGATTGTTGAGGGAAGAGAGAAAGAAGACAAATAGAACAAAACAAAAAATCAAGGTAAGAAACATATAGTAAATAATAACCAAAAGCAAATAAACAAACAAACAAAAAACCAAACCAAAACAAACAAGCAAAAACAAAAACAAGTCACCCCAACCAGATTATAAAAGGAAATCCATTCAAACAAAGAAACAGAAAAATAGTAAAATTGCTCTGGTGACTACAGTTCTGTGGTAGTTTCCAAGTTGAATCCCAGAAATATACTGTGTAATCCCTCCAAGTTGCAAAAGGATTTGTGCTGGAAATGGGGCTGATCTTGGCCTCTGGATGTGGGGACTGTGATGTTTTCAACTGACAACGTTTTGAGGTCCATTTCTCCTCATTGCGATTGTCTCTAAGGCACTCTTCCAGTTGCAGTGGTGCCCTTGGGTAGGGAAAGCCAGTGGTTGCTCCCAGACCTATGTACATTTGACTCCATCTGAATCTTGCACAGCTTCCTCTTTTCTGTACCACTAGCCCCTTTTATTTGCTGGTTGTAGGGCAGAAGGAATATCCTTGTTCCTCCGCAGGTCAAGGCTGTTTGGCTGCTTGGCTGCTTGGCTGTTGTGCTGCTGGGCCAAGGTGGCCACCAGAGCAGAATCTGGGTAGTCCCAGCTCCTACATCTCAAGACAATTCGCCCTAGTCTGCTTCCCAGCTTTCAGCATTCCACTGTGCCTGAATGGCTTTTCTTTCCTCCTTCCACTCCTTGGCAGTGAAGCAACCCAGGACTGTTTTGCAGCTGGGGTTTGCCCTTAATCCCCCACCTCACTCACCATCTGCTGCTTCTATGGGACTTCTCGGAAAACAGTATCCTGCCATGTGCTGGGCCTGCTCCACTAGGGCTCCAAGAATAGGGTGCACTAGGCCTGTTCCCCTGGGGTGAAGGGCACACTGGGCCTCCTTTGTATTCTTAAAGCTGGCCAGTCTGACTGGGGGAGATGCAACCTCAAAATAGTTTTAATTTGCATTGTCCTGATGCCTAAAGATGTTGATAACTTTTAAAATATTATTTCTGCTCATTTGTTCTTTTTAAAAAATATATGTTCATTTGCCCAATTTATTAATTGAGTTTTGTGTTTTTAAAAATGTGTTCCAGATAATAAACTTCCAACAGAAGAGTAGTCGGCAAAGATTTTCTCCCGTTCTGTACACTGTCTTTTTAATTGTTTTCCTTTGCTTTGGGGAAACTCTACTAAAATCCCATTTGTTAATTCTTGCTATTATATCCTGTGTTATTGGAGTCTTACTTACGAAATCATTGCCTATGCCTATTATTCTGTTTGATTGCCACAGACTGTGAATATCAACACTTGCCTGCTAATTGGAGGACCAGTGCAGAAAGGAAATTTTCATTAATATCTTTTTGTTGCTGCTGGTTTTTTCTTTATTTTCATCTTGATATTATCTATATAATTCTTTTTCTTATTCCCTTCTCTCACATTCTAACTTTTCTCTTGCAATAATTTTTCTCTTTATGGATTAAAAATTTTTTTCCACTTTGCATTTTATTCTAGATTTTTTTGTTTTTGTTTAAGATATTGGTAGTGTTAATTATTTTTATTGGTTATTACTTTATTTCTTCATCTGGTCTGTTTTTTCTTTTCTTCTTTTCACCTTTTCTCTTTGAGATGGTAGGGACTGAGCCTGACACTTCAATCACCTTGAGTGTTCATATTTTGGGCTACATTCCCAGTACATCTGAGTAGTGTTACACCTTGCTCCAAACATGATCTGCTTCTTCTTGAATATTGGTAGGATAGTCGCCATACGAATGGGGAGGGGTGCTCCAGCTGACATTGTCTCCTAAATCAGACATGCAGATGGAGGACAGTGTCCTGAAATCCACGTGAACACTTCCTGCTCTGAAGAACAGACAGAAATAATGTAACTTTTGTGGGCTCTACATCTCTCAGGGATTTCAGCATTGTTTGCTCCCATAAGTTATCAGATCATACATTGCTGAAAATATTCAAGCTGCACATCATAGATCTATGATCTCAGCCCTGTCACTCTCCATGAAAGAACTGCAGCTACATTAGTGCCTGATCAGAAGATAAAAGGTCCTGGCCAATCAAAAGATCAAGTAGCAGAATTGTTTCAAGTTACACAGCCAGTATCAGTAGTCTAATGAAATCCCTACTATCTCATAGGATCTTTCATTCTCAGTTCATATCCCAAATAATATGCTGTCTAAACCACACCAACTTTTTTTTTTTGTATTGGGAATTGAACTTAGGACCTTATGCTTGCCAGGCAATCACTGTGCCACTGAGCTATATCCCCAACCCCTTCCTCCACTTTGAGCTATTAGAAGAATTTCAGTCTTAAAAGATCTACAGAGAAATTTGGTTCCTTACCCTCCAATACATTACATTGCATTAAAAGCCTCTTGTCATAGTCAAGCCCAAGAGAAGCTGCACTATTAAGACCAAACCAATTGAATTTATACTCAACACTAAACAACAAATGGATCTCATGACATGCAGTCAAGAGAAGAATGCTTACTGAAAATTCTTTCACACAAAAGTTAAAGACATAGTCATTTCAACAGTTGTGTAAACGTCAACATAGAAACACAGCTTCCCATCTATGCCTGCCTTTGAGAAGCTCAAAGTTCACTGAAGTTAAAGTATTACAAGGAGAAGAACTTATGTAACAAGTTGTTGGATGAATTTATCACTGCCTGTAATCTGAGAGTTGGGTAGGGACTATTCGAATAACAGGAGATAAACTCTGAGTAGGTGTGGCTTATAGATTTTAAGGGATGCCTGGTGAGGCCTTTGGAAGAGAAAAAGCTTTTTTCCTTTCTTTTTTTTTTTTTTCTGTCGTTTTAGCCTATTCAATTAGATTTTGTGGGTGGGACTCTGGGATAGGTCTCCAGCTCTCAGGCAGGGTCAGGCATTCCCCTGGAACAGAAAAGAAAGCACCTTGGCCCTTGAGCTGCTGTCCCTCCATGATGTGGTTTTATGTTCTGGTCTTTGTCTCATTCACTGCTCGCACATCGTGGGGTAAGTTCTTCTGAAATAAATCAAAGGGAGCTGTGGGAGGCACATTTATAAATCCTTATCTTGAACCAAGAATGTTGGAGTCATGCACAGAAGAAACACATGGCAAGTTTGGTTCTGCAGTGGTGGTACTCACCTACTTGACTAGAGTGTGGATATGGAATCAGTCTATCCAGAAGGAAATTTTAACCTAAGATCCAGCTACAGCAATAGACATAATAGGGCCAGGAGATAACTTTAAAGTTCACACAAGAGAAAGTAAGTAAGTTTATTTTCCCATCGATTCCTAGATCTATATGAGTCATGATGCTGATTTAGTAGAATTTTAAATGCATGGACTTAGGAGTGAGAGGGACTGCCTGAATTCCAGCTCAGTACTTCTGGACTGGGTGCCCTTAGGCAAGGTACTTAACTTTACTATGCTTAGGTTACCCCAACTCTAGAATAGGGTTGACAGTGGTGCCTATTTCAGTAGGCTACAGTGAGGATGGAATGGGTTCTTGTTTCTAAAGCAGTATTGAGGATGCCCAATCAGAAGAGATGTGGGGAAGGGATAAGGGAGTTGATTTAAGATAGAGTTGCATTAATAGGAAATTTAATGTGTGGTAAATCAGACCATGGTTCATTGGCCATTGAAAGGACACTTACAGTTCCTAAAGGACAGGGAGTGCAAGAGGAAAAGCACAAAATCCATCAAGGGGCAGAGGAAGAGGGGGAGTTTGGGGAAAAGTCTTTGATATGGATTCTTCTGGAAGGAAGAGAAATGCAGAGAAAGTTGGAATTGTGTTGTTGGAAATTGGGGGACAAAGGCTGTGCTAGCTGCCTGGATTCTGGATCTGGGTGATTGAGGCAGGTGCATGTTGATCCGAGGTCTGAGAACCAGATGTAAGAGGTGGTTGGGGTGTGGACTACAGATTGGTTGGATCCTAAGAGTGACAGTACCTGCAGGATCAGCAAAGCTTCTAAGGTTACCACAGTGGATACAGAGAACAAATTCATTGTATGTTAGGGCTATAGCAAAGGACCTGAATATCATCTGTGCCACTTTATAGACAGAGAAATTGAGACTTGCAGTGTGATATAGTCTTCCAAGGCCAGCTGGAAAATCATACACAGGTTGATCTCTGACTCCTGAAGTCAGATCAGTGCTCAGACATCAGTGCCCTGATCATCTAGATTGTATCATCTCTGTCAGTGTGACACAGTCTGGAACAGAGGTATAAGACGGGACCGAGAGGTAGAGTGAAGCATTCTTTTTTCTGGTTACCCTGGACATGCAAACATATTTTCAGCTTCAGGAAGTCTATATGGTCTAATTCCAAATCCTGTTTGCTCTTCCACTCAGTGGGCATATTAACACATACAGCAAGGCGTTTTTGGAGAAAGAATATAAGGTAAATTTCATGGCTGTCAAGCACACAGTAAGTGCTTACTGTATGCACACTCCATGTGACATAAATGGTAACTGTTTTGACCATTCTTGTTTGTCTCTGTTACTCTGTCCAACCATATTTTTACCTGGGATATTGTGAAGGTTAACAATGGGTTCCACCGAATTCATCTAGTTTGAAGGTCATAATTGATCTAACACAAACCATGTCTAGTGATTTGTGCTTAAATTTTACCCTCTTTGACCTCTTTGAAGCACCCAGCACCCCTGCCAACCCCTCCTCCTTCCTGGGCTGCCCTGACACTGTGCCCTTCTCCTGTCCTACTCTGGTAGGAGCTCTGTCTCTGAAGTTTATTTTCAGCTTGTTCTTTTCTCTCACACAGTTCTGTAATGAAGTCACACACACACACACCCATGATGTGCACCCTCACATTCACGTGGATGCTGCTGTCTGCCCCGGACTACTTCCTTTCAGTCCTGTGGTACCCTCATCCTGTGGCATTTTCTTACTATGCTTCTCACTGACTTCCCCACTGAATATGTCTAACATGAAGCCAGCATCTTATACTTGCTCTTTAGACTCCTCCTTTCCTATCCACAGCTCCCTTATCTGGTCAGGGACCAAGACTTCCTTCATAATTCCTCCTTGGTGTCTCCATATATTTTCATAAATATTTTTCCTAATTAAAAAAAAACCCAATCTTCAGCACAGAAATCTTGACTAGAAAAAGAAACGAGCTGTGTCTCCATTCCTGAGTATCTCCAAGAACATGCATTACAGGCAGCAAGCTCTGGAATGATTAGTAATAATTAGCAACATAAAGGAAACCTGCATGGTATTATTAATAATCCTGTTTATTTGTTTATTCCCATAGTTTACAGTGTTACTGGCTATGGTTCGGTTAGAACAAATCTTATTCTTTTTTTTCTGGTTATGCAATTTTAAGGAGATATTGATTTTTTTTGAAAAGTAACAAATTGTCAGGACAAGAGGTCAGAAGTCATGTTCTAGGAAGGACACTCTGACATGCTGAGGTTAGAGAGGCCCCAGAGAAGGGACAACTACATAGGTAACCATAGTAAAATGTCTGAAAATTCACCCAGCTCATGAAGGATGATCAGGTTACTTTCACTGGATGCATGGCACTGAAAACCAAGGGTGAAGAAGAAGGGGCAGGGAGGTGAGGAATTGTCTGCTCTATAGGAATGGAATGGATGGAACAGATAGACACTTTCAATCTTCCAGAAGGACCCACTCCCAGCAATCTGAGATTATCATAGAAGTTTATTGTGTCCTTTACTTCAGAAGTGTTCCTGCCCTAAATAGCCCACTGAATAAAATCCAATCCTTCAGCCTGTCATTTGAGTCCCTTATTTCATATACCTGTGCATTCCATGATGATCTTCCACTGTTCGTGGACTATATGTTGTGGTTTTCCTAGGACACTCAGGATCTGTGTTTTGTTGTCTGTGGGCTTCTTCATTTTCTCTTATTCCTGCTTCATTCATTCCCTTCCATCCTCACTTATTTTTTCTCTTCCTGCTGCAAATCTCAGCTCTTCTGTGATCCCATCAATCAGAAAGCCTTACACCCTCATCCCAGTCATGTGTCACATTTTTCAATGATCTCCAATGACAACGCTTCCTTCTTTCCAGCATTGTGTCAAATTACTCTGTGGCTCCTTTACCTATGATATCAGTCCTCTGAGAACAATGTCCCCTCTTTTTCATTCCTTTATCCAGCAACAGCTCAGCACCAGGCTGCTACTGAGCACATGGTTCTAAATGCTTATAAATAGGACATGAAAGGTCTTGTTCATTGTCAGCATCATGTCAGCTTTTAAAATTTCTTTTAGGATGGTTTCTTTCCTACCTGCACTTCTGTTTTACTCCTTCAACTAGCCTTCTGTGTTAGAAAGGACAGTGTTCCTCATCCCCGTAATACCAGGAAGAAACTGAGGCACAGCAAGTTTAAGTGACTTAGTCAAAGTCACATACCTAGAAGGAGGCAAAACCCACCTGGAGTCTGAGCCTCAACTTTTCCCTCTAATGTGTTCTCTTTTCCTGTCCTTGTCCAGCAGGACATACATCCTCGCCACCTGTGGTGGACACTTTACATGGCAAAGTCTTGGGAAAATATGTCAACTTGGAAGGATTTGCACAGCCTGTGGCCGTCTTTCTGGGAGTCCCTTTTGCCAAGCCTCCTCTAGGATCCCTGAGGTTTGCTCCTCCACAGCCTCCAGAGCCATGGAACTACGTGAAGAACACCACCTCTTACCCTCCCATGTAAGTTGATGGAGGTGGCTTTGTCATCTTTCAGTGAGGATGTTTTCCTTAGGGTGATGTAGGAAAGAATTAAGACATTATGCTTATTGGTTCTACTTTGTTCTGAAACCATCAAGAATGTTTAAAACATTCCAGAACTATCACATCTTTCTAGATCATTTTATTTAGCATGTAGTTATCCAGCACCAATTGTGTGCCACGCATGTTCTCAGTTCTTAGAATCCACTGGAGAACAAAACATTCCCGAAATGGGCAGAGAAATAAGAGCCAATATGGAAGGCTAAAAATTAATTTGGAAATAGATCAAAATAGGATGCATGCTTTCTGGGGGAAGAAAAGTAATTGAACGGGTGAGGGAGATAGAAGGTAGTGTTGTGATCTCTTCTATCGTGCGACCAAGTTGGCTAGGTATTTATCAATACTAGTGAAATGAAATTCTTTCCCACTTTTGACATTATAATTGTGTTTTTACAAATATTATGCCCCTTGTTTTTGGGAAAATTCCCCAGGATAAGCGTCTCAATGCATTCTTTGTTGGCTCTACATCTGCCACTTAAAAGGGTTATCGACCTGTCATTTGAGAACATCAGTAATTCGAGAGCTTGCAGGCAGCAATTCTACCACCTGGGTCCACTGGGCACTGAAAATGTTTCTTATAATGTAGTTGGGAAAATAAGCACAATGTAGTATGGATGTTTCCTATGCAATCCTTGGCAGGCTCTCTAGATTCTGTAAGGTACTCAAGATTCTGAAAAGATCTCTGCTTTGTCTTTCTCACCTGTAAAATAGGGATATGAAGAGAATCTGTGCTGGGGGTGGGTTCTGTGAGGTTTAAATGAGTGAGTACATGAAAATTTAAATCAATGCCTGATACACTGGGGAACTCAGAATATGTTGCAGGTTGTGATCTATGTTGAATCTTAGAGATTTCTTATCAGGGGTAGCCTACAGTGGTTGCCTGGGGCAGAGTGATGATGGAATGTTAGCACGGCAGGGCTGCAGGATCTTTGCAGGGCACATTGATTGGGCCCAGAACAAAAAAGGAATTTATCCATGATCAACTAGTACATCCGTGGCTTAGGCAGTCCTGAAATGCAGTTTTTCTGAAGCTATCCCCAAATTTCATTCTGAACTGCTGAGCATGATTTCTTACATTTGGAGGAATTCTAGTTGAAGGAAATCTACTAACAATTGCAATGTGATTACTTGGTAGAAGAACAGGGTTACCATCCAGCCCAGAAAGGAATGGATGGACAGGAAATGTCATCTCCCATGGAATAACAGCACCTGGGCAACCTCTTGTCACTGGATCAGGGCATCCTAAAAGCTATGGAAAGGGTAGAGTTGTCCAGTGCTTCTCATTCTGCATGATCTAGGGAGACTCTAGAGTTCCAGGGTTCCTATCAGGATCTCCAGATTACTTTCTACCCATTGCAATTGCTTTAGTTCAATGATGTACAACTTCACTTACAGTTTAAAACTCCCTGTACTAGGTACAGCGGCAAGGGACTTTTTTAATTCCCACCTGGTTGAACCTCTGATGTTTTTCCTTCCTTCTTAGGTGCTCCCAAGATGCAGCAGGGAATCAGATACTCTCTGATCTCTTTACCAATAGAAAGGAGAGCATTCCTCTCTGGTACTCAGAAGACTGTCTGTATTTAAATATTTATACTCCAGTGGACTTGAGGAAGAAAGGCAGTTTGCCGGTAAGCATGGCACCACTGAACAAGACTTGTGAGGTTCAGTATCCGGAAACTTTGAATGCAGAATAGAAGAGGATGAAGTCAGCTTGGGTCAAGAGCACCACAGGTTTTGAAAGATTGGGGCAAGATCTTCCCTTCATCCTAGTAACATCAGGTGTCTGGGGAGAGTTTGGGCTACATCTGGAATGCACACCTTAATAATTCTAAGTTTCCTCAGCCTAATAGAAGAACAAAAATGAACACCCAGTTACTGGATTAAGGATATGATTCCCAGAGCAGTTAAAACATAATTTTTTAGAAATTAGAGCTGGAAGGAACCTTAGAGAAAATGGAACAACCCAATAATTTCTTTTCATCAGATAGAGAAACTGAGACCCAGATGGGGAAAGGGAGGTCACATCACAGATTGCCAATATAAGATCTTCAGTTTCTGATTTTTAAACCAGTGTTATTTTGACCGAGATTAGGAAATAGAGCATGTGTCTCATCTTTCTACACAAAGCACCTACAAGGACTTTCACTGTCTTGTGAATACTGTCACTGCCTAATGACTGAGGCATTGTGGGTGAAACCTGGATAATCTCAGTGGAAATTTCCTTATTTTTGGCCAATCCTATGAGATTTTATGGTGGCTTACTTCCTCCCTAATTACCTCTGGCACAGGCTGATGGCTCAGTGAGTCAGCACTTCCCAAAGAAAAAAAGACCAAAGGTGAGGCAAACTGCAGGTGTATGGGAGTGGGGGCAGAAGCACATGCTGGCAAATAGGAAAACTTCAGTTCATGAGGTGGAAAAGGGAGTGTCAGCGCCATTCAGTTTTCTAGGAACATCCTGGCATGGAGCCCAGGAGTGTGGGTGAAGGACGTGATCTTGAAGGTTGGTCTTGCATGTGTTTGTAAGGAATATTGAGGTGGAGAGGAATGTTCCCTCTTTCATTCATTCCCTCTGTTACATAGTGTTCACATGCACACAGTTAGATTTGGGGGTTCCACAAAGGAGAAAGAAGCCATGAGAACACAATCCTACCTTGAAAGAG